>PVKN010002785.1:6872-40632 GCA_004027915.1 Capromys pilorides
GTGTTACAGGCATGCCCTCCACTGGGGCTGGGGATCTGTTAAGAGGGGTTTTCCCCAGGGTGCAGATTATCTCCCTGTGCAGCATGGAGACCTAGAAATCTTTCCTATTTAGAAGGCTGTGTCAGCCTGCGTCAGCATGGGTTCCTAAGCAGAGTGCAGGGCCTCTGTGTGGTACTGCTTTTGTGCCGCAGCAGTCCTCGCAGCAGGCTCCTTAGGTCCAGACAGTGCTGGCTGCAGTGCACTGAGGTCCATAAGGAGGCCCCGCCACTGCGGCTCTGTCCTGGAGCCCACCATATCAAAACCTGCCTAGATGGGCCAGGGAGATGGCTCAGTAGAATGAGTGCTTGCCTGGCAAGTGCAAGGGCCTGAGTTCAATCCCCAGTCCTGGGGCGGGGACCTCCTAGGTGAAGCACAACAGCTTCCCCAGAATCAACTATCTGGAGGCGGCTCCCCATTGCTGTCTGTGCCACTTCCCGAAGCATCTCCCAATGTGGAGGCACTGGGCGTTACCCCCGCCTGGGCTACCAAGAGACTCTGTTCCTGCCTTTGCCACCTCTTTTCTCCCATGTTCCCAGAAAAAGACAGGACACAGGCCACAGGTCCAGAACTTTATTAGTCACAGAGCACAGAGACCACATGGGCCTAAGTAAAGGAGAAGCCACCTGGGGACAGACTTGCCGGCCAGGCCATGTGGGGATGGGGACTCCAGCATGAGGGATCACTGCAGACTCTGACCCCTTAGTTTCCAGTTTAACAGTTCCTCAGCCATGAGTTTAGGAAAAGGTCCTGACCTCTTTTTTGTGGCTTTCTTGTCTGTGACAAGGAGCAGATGGTAAAGCCCACTGTACTAGGCCGCCATGAGGATGAGACAATGCTAGGAACAGTGTGACCATACTCAGGAGTCGCCGCTGCCCCCGTGGCTGCTATGAGCAGGTCTGATCCCCAGTCAGGCTACCTCCAGGTCTGAGCACCAGCAGGATAAATGTCATCAGGAGCACAGCCACCTGGGCCGTGGTAACATGGGGATCACGCCCCCAAATAAGGATCTTGGTGCCACGGCAGTTGCCACCTCCACTAACTCCATCAAAAGCTCCAGGGAGGGTTGGTTTCTAGTCATGTGCCTGACCACTCTGAACTCCTGCATTCATTCAGTCAGCATTATGCATGGGCAGTTTTCATTTTTCATTTGTGTAGTTTTTTTTTTTTTTTTTGGCTAAGATTGCAAAAGACCACTGAACTTGACACCAGTTTTGGTTCTTCCTTATGCCATCTGGGTGACCTTAGGTTGTTCACTGTACTTCTCTGAACCTCATTAACCCCACTTATGTTAGTTGGGTTTGAGGAGGGCATCTTTTTTTTTTTTTTTTTTGGTGGTACCTGGGATTGAACTTAGGACCTTGCCCTTGCCAGGCAGGTGCTTATGCTGCTGAACTATATCCCTGGCCCTGGAATCAGGTTTTTTTTTTTTTTCCGGGACTGGAGTTCAAACTCACGACCTTACACTTGACAGGCAGGCACTTGTGCCATGGAGCTATCTCCCCAGCCCCAGGAATCAAGTTTTTGTAAGCAATGGAGAAGGCATCCCCAGTAAGGAGGGGTACATAAGGCTCAAGCAGGTCACTGGCTGAAAAGTGAGTCAGTCCTGCCTCTTGGAGCTACAAGAGATTATGTTCACAAGGGCCACAGTTCCTACAATGGGTACAGGCACCACAAGGGGGTATCTTAGTTTCGTTTTGTCTACCTTGAGTTTACCTAAATGATGTAATAAACCTGTTTTCCTGTTCTTTTGAAACAGGGCCTTACTATGTTATCCAGGTTGGACTTGAGCTTGTGATTCTTCTGCCTCAGCCTTGAGTAGTTGGGATTATAGGCATACACCTCCGCACCTGACTTAATGATTTAATACACTTTTGAAATTAACTCATGTGCATATTTTAGTTTCTCACTAATGTAGATACGATATTGTTCCCCCTTATTACAAGGCCTACAGAGGGTCCAGGGGAGGAGGGGATCATGCAGGGGTGTGATGGGAGGTAGCTCTGCTCTATAGGATCCCAGTTCAGCCACTGCTCAGCTGTGTGGCTTGGGACAAGTTTCCTAAGGGTGGGCAAAGCTCAGGCCCCATATCTAGCCTCCTGGGGATGTTATGAAATGAACACAGTGGAAGGAAAAGCTGCTGAAAGGTCAAGAAGTGGCCGCAGGACCTCTTACCTCCAGCGCTGGGCTGTGTACTTGGCCCTTGTCCAGTGGGGGCAGAGCTGGGGGAAGTGCGGTGATCGGCTGCTAAACCGTGACCTCAAGAACAGTATTTCCAGGAATCCCCATCTTAGCATCCAAGGGATTCCTGGGAAAACTGGACCGTGAGGACAAGGTGGGAGAGTGGCCTTCGGCCCCAAGGCCTGCCGTGCTCCAAGTCCCCAGGAGCCGGCAGGAGTGCTCCTTCTGAGGCCAGCCCATGGCAGTGGCCAGCGCAGGGTTCCATGCTTTCTGGATGTGGCTTGGTGCTCTGGGAAGAGCAGTGACTAGAATGTCAAGGGCCCTGGAAAGTACCTTCCCCGCCACTGAAGCAGCCCCATGGTTGTTGGTCAGAAGCCATCCGGGCCCCAGCCTTTCCCCCACTGCTCCCTGGCTGAAGGGTACTCCTGAGTCTTGAGCCTGAGGGTGAATAAGGCAGATCTACTTTTTTTTTGGGGGGGGGAAGGGGGTGGTTATCAAGGATTAAATCTAGTGCCTCACACTGAGGTGCAGCCCTAGCTCTGTTTTTATTTTTTCTTTTGACATAGGGTCTTGCTAAATCCCTAAGTGGCCCAGGCTGGGCTAGACCTCTTGACTCTCTTGCCTCAGCCTCCCAAACGGCTGGCATTCCAGGCATATGCCATCATGACCCAGTTGGCAGTTTCCTCTGATGACCTCCAGCAACTCACTTCACCCGCTGGTCTGTAAATGGGATGGTATAGGACCGACGGAATAGGCGGGTGAGGAGTGGACAGGAGTGGGGCTGAGCCTGTAGCATTGACAGAAATGTCTGGGTCTGCTTTTGCCACCTGTAACTTGAGACGTAAAGACAAGGACTCGTGATGTTCTTCTCCAGCTTCCCATCTGGTTCCAAAATCACTGCAGTGTGTAAGGGTGTGGGCCTGAAGGCAGACTGAGTGGGGCACAACCAGCTCAGCATGATGGAGCAGCTGCTTCCCTGAGCCTTGGTTTTCTCCTCTGTTAAGTGGGCTCATAGTACTGTTCCCCACCAGTTTGTTAGGAAGTTAAACAATGTTGTGCTCAGCCCAGTGGCTCTCGTGCTGGTCATCGCTCATCTGAAAGAGCAAAGACCAGGAGCTCAGAGAGTGAGGACCCGGACTCAAGCTGAGAATGTTTCTTTCTTGAGCTTAAAGGGTCTTTGACAATTGTGTGCTCTGCCCATGCGCAGTGGGTTTGGCCCAGCTTGCAACTGTCCAGACTCAGGGCTGAGAAGGCTTCTGAGCCGCCTCGCTGTTATCAGTGCCTACTGTGGCTCCGAAGGAGGAAGCAGAGGGTGCTGGCCCTCTTGAATGGTACAGAGGGACTCGTGGGGACACTGAGGCATCAGACAGGCTTTAGGAGATCTGAAACCCAGGACGCCACCAGCACGGGGAGCCACACAAGGCATGGGGTCTGCCAGCCCCCACGTCACCACTTACCGCGTCCAGGCTGAGGCTGCAGAACAACTTCTCCCTTCCCGAGCTACAGTGCTTCATCTCAGACTCCCAACTGACCAGAGATGCAGCACTGCACCTCAGGCTGGGGGACAGCGCCACGCTGCTGCGTGGGGGCTGGATTCAGGAGGCTCCTCCCAGAGGGGTCTGCTGCCCCCTAGCAGTGCTTCCTGTCCCTGGCGACCGCTGGAGCTCATCGGAAGACCGGAACTTCCTCTCCTTCCCCTCTTCCTTGTGCTGCTGGGAATGCACCCGATGCCAGGCTTCTGTTCAGCTGCACCTCCAGCCCTGCTCGATTCTTTCCTTTCATTGCAGTGGAATCCACTCATTAAAGTGCACAATTGCATCCTTTTTGCTTGTTTCTGCAGTGCTAGGAATTGAACCCTCAGCCTCACAAGCATGTGCTCTGACCACTGAGCTATACTCCTTGTCCTGAAATATTTTCAACCAAATCGTGCAACTGCTGCCACAAGTCTAGAATAACGCCCCCCGCCTCCTGCCACCTTCCTGCCCCTCTGTCCTCCTCCTCCAGCCTGAGCTGGACCACCTTCATCTCTAGAGATCCTCCTGTTCTGACCTGGCTTCTGCAGCCCACAGCCCCTGAACTATGCTTGGCAGCCACACACTGCCACAGGACTTGAACTTGCGACCCCTGAGCGCATCACCTCCCTTGCTCATTTCCTCCCTTCTTCCCAGCTGCCCTCTCAGAGGGATTTTTCAGAATGGATCAAAGACCCCAGATGCAAACATGGTCTTATCCTTTTTGGTCTCCAAAGGGCCCACACTGCCCCAGGCTCACTTGCACCCCCACGTGCCCTCTTCCTTCTCCTCTTGGCCACTGTGCAGGTGCTTGCTGCTCTGGCTGGCAGGCAGGCTCCCCTTCCCCTGGGAGCCCCCGGAGCACTGTCCTTAGCCGCACCCCGCACTCCCCACTCACCGGACCGTGCTGGAAGGCCATGTGGCTTCTCTCAGCCTCATGAGGGCCGCTCCATGACCTGGCCCATCTGTGACTTCTTTATTTCTCTACTTCTTACAGTTGTACCCCCAGCTCCCTCATGGCTCTGTTTTGTTTTGGTTTTTGAGATGGAGTCTCATTAAATCTTCAGTCCTCTAAGTTGGGCTCAAACTTGGGAGCCATGTGCCTCAGCCTCCCAGAGTGCTGGGATGGATGACTGGTTGTGTCACTGTACCTGGCGCTTTACTACTCTGGAAATGCAGCCTTTACTTGTGACCGCCTCCTGTCATAGGCTGAGGGCCACCCATGAGGGAAAGGATGCGGTCAGTTTCCTCACATCTGCAGTCAGACAGGCGGTGCAGATCACTCCTCAGCTTCGGACTCTCTACAGTGAGTTATTTGGCTGTTTTTTTTGTTTGAGATAAGGTCTCACTACATAGCCTAGGCTGGCCTCAAACTCACAGCAATCCTGCTGCTTCAAGGATGCTGGAACCACAGGCGTAAGCCACCAATGCGCCTAGCTCTAACCTGGTGCGATCTCCAGTTCACTGAGGACATAGCTATATATTCTGTTAATCTGTGGTCCCTAGATTTGGCTGATGACTATGTCCACAGGAATGGACTTCAGGACTCTATGTATGACAGACTGAATGTCCATGCAGACACTGCACTTATTTTTCTGGCCCTGGCTAGGGTGGACATGCCCATCCCCCTGACCAGCAGCCTTGCTTGGGTCCCCAGAACACCCTGCTGCTTTGTCTGATGGTAACTAATGCTGGCCTTGATGCCATGGATTGTGCTTTTAGGGATGTCTGAAGGGATGGGCAGCTTTTTCTCAGGGCTGGGAATGGAAAAAAAAAAATCTCCATTCAAAAACCAAAATATGTCTCACATGCCTTCCTGCATCAGGAATCTAACTGAATACTTAATGCAAACTCTGGGAGAAGTGGGCATCTTCCTCTAGCCTGTAGCTCCAGGCAGGTCCTTTCTAATCACCTGCTGAAGAGACAGCCTGCTTGAAGTGTTCTCAGCCAAAAAATGGGCTTCCTTTTGCAAAAACTCTTTTGTACACTTGTACTCTCAGCACCCTGGGAGGCTGAGGCAGGAGGACTGGGAATTTGAGCCTGGGCAGTTTGGCAAGATACTCTCTCAAAGTAAAGAAAGGGGTGCCAGGGAGATAGCTCTGTGGCAAATGCAAGGTCATGAGTTTGAACCCTGGTCCCACCAAAAAGAAAAACAAAAACAAAAACAAAAAAAACACCGAAAAACAAAGTAAAAAAAGGTTGGGGCTGAAGCCAGCGTGAAGCACCCATTTAAAAAGGAAGTGTCCTGGAAAGAGGGTAGAAAAAGAAAAGAGGCGCTCAGCCTGACCATGAGCAGCAAGGGATACCTGCTGGTAGCCTCAGCATTAAATCCCTCAGAAGAGGGTGGCTCTAATGTACGCTGTGCTTTGCTTTGTCTCCTGTGTTCCAGGGAGAAAGCCTCACAGTGGCGGCCTGGCTCCTTCCCAGCTCCTCTGCCTCTGCCCAGGCCTCAGGCTTAGGATTTTGCAAGCCACAGTATCAGCAAAAAGCATGATGACTTTGTGACATCTTCACTACATTTATTTTTTACCTTTGGACAGTGCTGTCATTTCTGTTGTGTGGTAACTATTTCTACTTAGGTACTCAGAGGGCTCAGCTCTCATTTTAAAATAACACAGCAAGGGCTGACAAGACAGCTCAGCACACCAAGTGCCTGCCAGGGACCTGGGTTTGTGGGCACCACATGCCAGGCCAGCCACGCCCCCAGGCACTGAGACTGGGTGTGGTTGTGCTGAGATGGGGGTAGTGGTGTTCTCCCGTAATCCTAGTGCTGGGAAGGCTGAAAATAGGATGTTCACTATGTGTCCAGGCTGTGTAGTGAGATTCTGTACTAAGTACATTAAAAAAGTAAACAAATAAATAAAATAATACCACTGCATGCAAATATTAAGCACAAGGCATTTGCATAGGAAACAAGGTCCAGCACCTGGGAATCCCACAGGATTGTGCACACTCTCTTTAACCTCCTCCGGGTCTCCTTGAGCCGGGACTGAGGATAGGGTCTCATCACTGTGCCTGTCCATTCAGCGAGCCAAGTACCTGCTTTGTGTCCAGTGACACGGGGCTGAGTCTGATGTAGCCAGGCTGAGGTAGAAGGAAAATGCCCTGGTTGCACAACTGTAATCTCAGCACTTTAGGAAGCTGAGGCAGGAGGGTCGAAAGTTTGAGGCCAGCCTGGGCAATTTAGCAAATTAGCAAGGCTTAGTCTCAAAATAAAAGTATGGAAGGGCAGCAGATAGAGCTTAGTGTGGAAGCCCTGGGTTCAGTCCCAAGTACCAAAAACAAACAAACAAATACAAAGAAAAAAAAAAATACAGAACTGCTCTCAGCAGGGAACCAGGATAGACACAGAGGTAAACAGGAGGAGGGGAGCCCAGGAAATGACCACAAAGGCTTAGAACATAAAGAGGCTCTCCCTGGGGGAGCTGGAAGGCTTCTTGTGGGAGAGGTGTGGGCTGGCTGGAAGGAAGGAGAGGTGCTAGAGGGCACCCCGGCTCTTGGCTCTCTGGACCCCAGAACACTTCCTTTGGGTCATGCGTACTTGCTGGGGACGGCAGGTGGTACTTGTCCCAGCCCCTGTCTCCAAGGGTGGGCCTTCCTCGAAGGTATCCATGGCACTCTGGTTTCACTTACCTCACTAAGGAAACTTCACACTCCAGGGTGCCAGTCGGGAGCTGAGATGGGCGATCTGGAGGCCTGGGTTCTGTTGCCAGTTGGTACTGCTGTTTATCAGCAGGTCACTTGCCTCTGGACTTTCTGCTGACCAAGTGGACGCTTGACCTGGAGGTTCAGCAAGGCTCTGGGCAGGCTGTGGGCTGACCCCATGGGCAGCCTTCACCCTTCCACCTCCCTGTGTCTTTGGCCTGCTAGGGATCCTCCGTCTTCTGTCTGGAAGCTCCCGAGGGGCGAGAGAGCAGGAGACTGGGAAGGAGAAATAAACAGTGGCTGTCTGGGGTTTCTCTCAGACCAGGGGTGAGCAGGCTCCTTATATGGCAGCTGCTCTGGGCTAAGAGCCCTCTGCTGGTGCTCTCCACCTCTACTGCCACCCAGAGGGCTGGGGGCTACCAGGCTGGAGCCCTGGAGCCCTGCTGCTGTGAGCTGGGCAGACCCAGCACGTGTCTGGCACCAGCACTCCCCATCAACACCTTGGCCCCTGGCTGCTTGGGCAGAGGGAGTGGGACACGGCAGAGGGTGCCCACCTGCTTCTCACCTCAGTCCCAGCCCCTTCTTTCCCTGGGCCCCAGCTCTATATCTGCCCAATGAGAGTGTAGACGGTAATGATGGATCCTGTCAGCCCTGTGAGGTTGGAGCATTTGCATCCTTATACTGCAGAAGGGAAAGAGGTGCGGAACTCTTAGTCATCTGACCACAACCACCCAGCAGGAGAGGGAGAGGGACAGAGCAGGGTGCTGCCTGATGCCAGGGTCCCGGGCTGGGGGGCTGATTACTAGGGATCGTCTTGATGGGAGTGCTTGATCCCTGTGGAGAAGGATTTTTCAGGGGTCACTCCTGCAAAAGCCCAGGGATGCCCCAGTGCGCCAGACCTGGTCTCCAGGGAGTGACTCCTATAAGCACTGGAGCAAGGGTGGTGGGCTTTTCATCTCTGTCTCCTTGGCTCATCACAGTGGGCCCGGCAGACTCTGGGCTCAGGAAAGGGTGCAGGGATGAAGACACCCCATGGGTAGGTCTGCACCCTGTGTAGTCTCCTCACCCCAGCTGAGTCTCAGGGTACAGCCAACACTGCATGCAAAGGCACTGAGAGGCCACCTTCACCACTGCCTTGTCTTTCTGCCCAGTTTCCTTCCACTAAGGTGCCAGAGGTTGCTGTCCCCGCTGATGTCTGCTAAGCTGATCACTTCCTGCTTGGCCCAGTTGTAGGACCAAGAAGTGAGGGACGGGTATAGGCAGCATGGACCAGGCCCAAGTCCCAGCCAGGCGGCAGTGACCCTGTGAGAGGCAGAGGAAGGAGGCGGAGCAGGGCAGTGGGGGTGGGCCCGGAACCCTTGGAAACAGCCTCACACAGCACTGACATCCTGTGTGCTCCCGAAGCAGCCTGGAGCCTCCCTCACACCATCCATCACTGTGGCATCCTCAGACCGCGGCCCCTTCCTGGGGCTTGGGGCTGGGGCCCCGGGGCCAGAACGATCATCAGTGTGGCTGAGATTCTGCAGCTGGGAGCTCGGCAGGCCTGCTTAGTGTCAGAGCCCGACAGGCGAGGGAGGAGGCGCCTGCAGTCCCTCTAATTCAATTTGTTTAGACCCAGTCTCTGTGGCTCACTTGCTATCGAGCAAGGACTGGGCATGCGCCATGCCAGAGCTCACGTTTGTGCACACATGTGGGGGATGAGGGGTGAACAGGCGGGTCCTGTTATGTGAGGGAGGCCTGGGCCTCGTCCTCGGAGCGCCGCTCCTTGCTAGAGTCGGCCTCCTCCTCCCTCTGCCCCTCTGCTCACCTCCAGGCCGTCTTCTACTTGTTTCTCCATCCATGTGAGATGTGGTCCCAATGCCCCTCTGCTGCTGTCCCTGTCCCAGGGACTCTGAGCAGCTCCTTCATCTCCCAGGCCTAAGTCTCCCAGCCGTCCTACTGGGCCAGCGCGCCTCGCCCTGCCCTCCGCCAGGAGCACACCTTTTCACAGGAGTGTGGAGCGGGCAGGTTCTTAGCTCCTGCTCAGCTCTCCCTTCTTTGGCTCCATTTCTCAAACCCCAAAAGGCGCAGAATTGCCCATGCTGCCACCATTCAACTGGGGCCGCCCTCGGCCCAGTGCTGTCCTTTACTGTGCTGAGTCCTGGCAGGGGCCAGCATGGGGACTTTGTTCCTAGGGTCCCTGGTCATCCCAGGGCCATGTGCAGGGCTCATGTGTGGAGGAGCTGGGGGACACTCATAGCATGGCTGCCAGGACTGCCTGCCACCTGCTCCCTCTGGTCCCAGGAGGCTCCTTCTCTGTGCTTCTGTTTCTCCCACACCTGTCAGCACACTTCCCTGCAGGGAGCAAAGACCCTGCATGCTGCAGGATGCTGGGCTGCCCTGGGCCAGCATTCTGGGGCCCCTGTGGGGGTGGCCAGGCTCATAGACTGCTGGGAACAGACCTTCAAGCCAAGGCAGCCACTGTCCCTGTCGAACCAGCAAGGCCTCCCTACTCTAGATCCAAAAGTGATCAGGATGGAAGGGACCATCCGTGGCCATTTCCCGCTGCATACCATGCCCAGCAAGTCTGGGATGCTCTGTCTCCTGCACACTCACACCCCAGGCAGAGAGGCTATGTGGTTGGCCATTGCTGGTGGAGTCACCTGGTGAGAAGTAGCAGAAGTAGACTGGGATCCAGGCTTTGTATGCTCAGCCTGCTGTCCCAAGCACAGGTGTGGCTGGCCAGGTGACCATGAAACAATGCCTATGTTGTCGTGGTTGCTGCAGAGGCCCAGTAGGCTCTCCTGTCCTTGCTTGTTTTCCAGAAATATGAAGGAATGGGGACAGCTTGGATCTGTAAGCCACATGGTCCCGGTGGGGAGGACTGGAGGCTGGGCTCTAAGCCAAAGCCCGAGTCCATGCCTGCCTTTGCTGCAGGGGCAGTAGACCTGGCCAGCACCTTGCCTCTGCCTCAACCTCCGCCCCACAGATGTGTGTATTCTGCAGCCTTCCTCACCTGGCCTCCAGTGCCATTTCCACCATAGACTTGAAAGCGTACAGAAGACACACTCTGCCTGCACCTCTAGTAATTACTGGCTGTGGGATCTAGGATTAGGATCTTCGCTTGTATGAGCCTTAACTTCAGCCCTCAGCCTTATTTGTGAAGGTCAAATGAGGTGGATGTCAAGGGCACACAGACCGAAACATAAGGAACAAGCCCAGAACAAGCGGCCACAAGCCCACTACCAGCACTGTCGGGCAAGGGTCGGGAAGAGAAGTGAGGAGGCTGAGGTGAAAGACTGTGGAAGCATCGGGACTCCAAGTGGAAGCCGCTGCCTAGGCCCCTCCTTGAGCCCCTCCTTGTGGGCCCCTGTACACGTCTTCCCTGGGTCTCTGCTCCCAGAGGCCCTCTGCCCATCAACCACACTGAGTTCAGCAGCCTCACACGCTCCCTACTTCCTCCCCAGGGAATGGCGTTGGGACTTTGGAGCGAACCCTGGGAACGCAGTTTGAGGTCGACACCAGAGAGAAGGAAAAGGCCAAGCAAGGGAAAGAAGAGGGGGCCCAGGCTGAGTCCCAGGAGCTCACGGCCTGGGAGGTGATCTGGGAGGGGCCAAGAGGCAAGCAGTCCCGATCCTGCAGTCCCTGTCACCCTGGCCTCCCAAGAAAGGCAGAGGCAGACAAAGAGGGTCCCATATCTGCATTCTCTGTGCCATGCGTCTGGGACCCACCTCACGACAGCCACCATTGACACCGCACTAGGACTTTGGATGAAGCACTGGGTTATGGCTCCTCACTGACTCAGGATGGCTAATAGGTTAGGCACTGCAGATAGAAGTGAAAGTATCAGAGCTCACAGCGCTCCCTCGGGGTCATGAGGCTCCTAAGTGTGAGCCGGAGGCTGGCCCCAGAAAACACTTTCCTGGCCCCGACTATTTTGGATTATTTTTATTTTTAATGAGTGTGTGTGTGTGTGTGTGTGTGTGTGATTCTGGGAATAGAATCCAGGGCTTTGTGCACACTGGGAAAACACTGTACTACTGAGCTATATCCTAGTCCTTTCCTTGCGGTCTTGTTTTGAGACAGTATCTCACTGTGTCATCCAGGCTGGCCTTGAATTTGTAAGCCTCCTGCCTCGGCCTCCCAGGTAGCTGCTTCTACAGGCATGCCCCAGTGTGTCTGGATTGTGCCATCATGTTCAGAGTGACAGTGTCTCATGACCCTTTTCAGGTGTGGAGGTGGGTTGTGAATAGAGAAAGCAGTTTTAGCTAAAGCAGAAATCAGCTGGGAGCCGGCAAGAGCATGTGTCCCTCGCACCAGGCAGCTTATTTTGTTGCTGTTCTGCCTTTGCCATAATCTCCCACACCTGCTGTCCACTTGATAAAGAGCAACACGAGTCGGAAGCTACCACTTGATGAGAGAGTTGTTTCTGCCTGTGTCCTGGCTGCCAAGAGCAGTGGGCTCTAGGATTTGGGGGGCTTTGCTGGGCTTGGTGATACTCTCTGGGTAATGCAGATCTTTTAGAAGGTGTTGGGCATCAGGTATGGCACTAGGTCTCCTGCAGACATGTACACTGTGTGACCGCAGCCCGGAGCCTTGCCCTCTCTGAGCCTCCGAGTCTGCCTGTGTGTGATGCAGCGGGGAGAGAACTGACCTCAGAGGTTGCCCAGGTCCTCCCTGGCCAGATCGCACTCCCATCCTACTTCTCCTGGCTTAGCCCAAGCTGAGCCCCAGTGACCAGGAAGAGCTGAGATTTCTGCACCAGGACGTAGAGTGTTAAGCACTTGTCCTGCGACCACCTTAGGCTTCCAGCCGTCATCCCAGGAAGAACAGAGAGAACAGCAAGGAGAGGAGACAGAACAAACTCCTGGTGCCGCATATGCACAGGGGCCCGGCTGGTCCTCCAGGAATGTACCCACCTCCTCCACGCACCAAAGGATCTTCATGGGTCAGATGTTAACTGAGAGCCCCTGGAGGAAGGAGGGAAGGAGGGGGCCTTTAAGTTCTTTTGGCTTTGAAGATGGAATAATCGTGACTTCCTTCTCCAAATAACTTTTGGCCCTTCCTAGAACCAGATGGCGGATGTTTGGAACTTATGTTGTAAATAGTGTTTGAGAAGCCGGTGGGGGTGCAGATGTGTTACTTTCTTCAGCCCCAGAGAGGAGATCTGAAGGAGGGAAGTGGGGGAAGGAAGCTGGTTATGAAGAGATTTGAGAAGGAAGACAGGAAAGAGGAGAGGTGTGGGAGAGGGAGCAAGATGGAAGAGACACTACTGGAGGGAGCCTTCAGCCAGCTAGGCCGTGGTGGGGACAGGGACAGGCTGAGAGCAATGGGGGTGAGGAGGAGGAAGAAGGTGGGAAGGGGGAGGAGGTAACAAGGCTCCAGGGTGCAGGCATAGGCACGCTTCATCTTGAGTTCACAGCAAACCCTTGAGTTCTCTAAATATAGCTTAGCCTTTCCCCCAGCAGGGCTGGCAGCGGGGAGCCAGGGAGGCACACTTGCCCTTTTATGGTAAGAAAAATCCAGATTCTCAGAGGGGAGCTGGTCTAGGCCTGCCATTCTCAATGCAGCGCAGTCTTGGGGTCTGGGGTGGGACAGGGCTAGATGGGATTTCCTGGCCAGGGTCCTCTCCTGTAAGTGAACAATGGGCTGGAGGCAAGGCAGCAGGGGCTGCTCAGGAAAACCCTGTGGTCCTGGTGGATCCCTAGTGCTGGGTAGAGGGGCTCTAGACACCTGGTGCAACCCATCTCAGGCTGACTGAGTTCCACACAGTGGGACAGAAACATCAGGCTCCACACAGGATTCTGACCCAGCGAGGTAATTAGCGGCTGAGTCTCTTGTGAATGGCGATTGTGTCCCTTACTCCAGAGGTCACTGTGGCCAGTGGAAGAAACACTGGTGTGGCTATTAGGAGACCCAAGGTCAGCTTCCAGGTGAAGCATAACTCGTGTGTGACCATGAGCAATCACTGACCCTCTCTGATTCCCATGTCTCTCATGGCAGTGGCCTTACAAGGTTGCACAAGTTTTTGTCTCTCTGGGAATTTCTAGTGGAAGGCGAAGCTCACAGAATGCATGGGCTGCAGTTCTCTTCCTGTGCCTACCCCACTTCCTGTACCACGATGGGTAGGTAAAACCTCAGATTGTCAGAGGCAGAGACCCAAAGGGCCACAGGACCCTGGAGACAGACTGGGATCAAATCCCCAGCTTCTGCAGCTCTCCTGGTCCTGCCCCTTGTTTGACACATTGAGGCCAGAGGTTGTGACCAACATCATCCGGAGAGCTGGGACAGAGCCAGGAGCACAGCCCAGGGCCTCCTGTTCCAGCGCTGGGCCCTGTGCTCTGCAGGTGCCTCTCATCTGCAGCTGCCAACAGCATGGGGGCTGTCCCTGGCCACCTGAAGAGATTCCATGGGCAGAGGAGCAGGAACACAAGGCTGCCCCCTTCCACTACCTCAGGGGCCGGGGCCTGGCTGCACCACCTGTTCTCAGTGCTCTGCCCTCCGTGCCTTGCCCTCAGAGGCAAGCAGCACACCAGCGTCTAGAAGGCAAAGAGGAAGTGAAGCACACAGCACTCTGGCAGGCCATCTTGGGAAGTCTTGTCCCACTGCCAGGGCTTTTAGCTTCTCATCTGTGGTATGAGGACAGAGGTTCTGGTGCACTTTGAGGCCCTTTTAGCACCAGAAGAACTAAGATGCTGAGTTTAGGATCGTTTGTTAAGCATCTACCAGGTCCCCTGGGTGAATGTCATGGAGATGGCAGCTCACTTTAGGCTTACAGACAGTGTGAGGCAGGGCCTCCCTGAATCCACATTGCCGGAACCCCCGTTCTCTGTTCTAGGACCCCTAGTTTACTGTGTGAGCCTGACTTGAATCTGAGCTCACGTGATGCTGGTCACAGGTGTCCAGGGCTATCTGTTAGCCTGCTTAGGGTTCATGCCTGCTACTCTGGGACCCTTACCAGGCCTGGCTAGCCTCCTGACTTGCCTCACATCCCTGGGCCCTGGAAGGTGAAGGGTACCCCCAAGTCAGTACCATGCTGTCTTCTGTGACTCATCCATCAAGGACAGCTACTTTCTTTTTCCAGCCTCCTGTGACATCCCACCCACTGCTGGGGAAAAGGATGCAACAGAAGAGGAAGGGAAGAGGACAAAACATCTTGGTTCTAAATTAGAAGCTGTCCAGTGATCCCCCACCCCCACACCCCACACCCCACCTCGAGTTCCCATGCGGACTGTGTGGAGCGTGTGAACAGTGCTCAGGGAACTCAGCCCTGCTCAGTCTCATTCCCGCAGGGCAGAGAGCCATTGACTAGATGGTCTCCGGGGACCTCCATCTCACAGAAGGATTCAGGTCTCTCTGGCCAGCCCAAGAATCTCCTGGGAAGAGCAGAAGGCAGTGGTGAGGTGAAAGGAAGTGGGAGGTGGGGCCTCAAGAGGTCCTCGGGCAAAGTCAGGGCAGAACTGATATCACCCATCTGGCTGGAATCTGACATGCAGGCTGCAGAAGAGGCCAGCACTAGAACTGTCCCACGGCAGGCAGCTGCAGCTGGTATGTGATGTGCTGGACTGGTGGTGGAAAAGGCCACAGGCTACCGATGCCAGCCTTCTCCCTATGGCATTTCTGCTAATCTTGCATACTTTTTGCACTGGAGAGCTCACCACTTCCAAATCGCCTCATCTCTCTGCTCCTTTGCATAGGCTGCTGGAGATGCCTAGATATCCAGCTGCTGTATGCCTCACTGGGTCTTCACCCCGGTCTTCCATGGCTGCAGACTTCTCAAAGGGCTTGAGAGGTTGGAAACTGGTAACTGCAGCCCTTGGGCTTTCTATTTCTCCTAACCATGTGGTCTTTTCTCTCCATGCCCGACAACTGAGAATTACCCAATATCTGGGTTCTCAGGTCTCCTTGCAAGGGGCTCTTGGCTGATGGGGTGTTTTAGGGAAAGGAACCAAAAAGGTTTTTAAAAAAGGGACCAGAATATACCAAAGAGAACTTCCCACAACTCCTTCACAATACTAGAGACTGAACAAACAGCATTTGCCCTAAGCTATGTCTTCAGCCCATTTTATTTTTTTATTTTGGAGATAAGACTTTACTTTGCTAAGTTGCTCATGCTGTGTGTAACCTCTTGATTCTCCTGCCTCAGCCTCACAGAGTGCTGCGATTGCAGACATGTCTGTTAGCCTGCTTAGGGCTCATGCCTACTGCTCTGGCCACCAAGGGTGTTTGCCAGGGCCAGGCCACCAAGTTCAGCTCTGCCTAACTTCTGAGGCTTTGGCTTTCTGTTGTCTAAGCCACTCCACAATCAAGGCATCTAGTGTTTTGTCACTCTCCAGTTTCATGGGCCTTAAGAACAAAACTGGACCCCAGCTCATGGGCTTCTGCATTGCCCCTGGCAAACGCCCTTGCAGCCCTACTTCTACCTCTACACTTTGCTTCTCTGGCTCTCCCTTGGCTGTGCTCCTCCTCTTCTGTCCAGGGCAGGCTGCTACACTATCCACAGTTTTTCCAACCTCTGAGGACATCCTGGCACCCACTAGCACATACAGCATGACCTGAACTATCCCCATTCCATCCCACACAGTGGGCCTCAGGTCTGGAGGGCCTGGGGGCAGGAGAACTTTGTTGAAAGTGTGGGCTGCAGAGAAGGCCAGGACTCAGCTGTATCTTTCTCTCTCCCCATCTGATTCATTTGTCTCAGTGGCTGCCTTCAGACTCTGGGGTGTTATTGGTCCTGTTCAAGGTCTAGCAGGCTCTGAGAATGCTCACCAGAGGCCTCTGAACCCAACAACACAGTCTAAAGTGGTGTCATGGTCACTGTGAATGCCACTGTGAGCCAGCAGCCTGCTTCTGGAAACTTTGCCCCCTCTGCTTCCCTGAAGGAAGTGGAGGAGAGACGAGGGGCAGAAGTAAAAGACAGCTGAGCAAAGTCACTATTGAGCCCATGGGTCCAGCATGCCCCAGGTTGGAGCTTCTTTTCCTTCCTAAAGCATATCTTGGGTCCTAGCAGGGGTCTCTGAGGTCTCATGGTCTTGGTTTACAACTGAGTGGAACTCAGGGAGGGACCAAAGAGTGGTTACCACTCTGGTCTTGATCTCGTCCACTGCTCCTGATAGGTTGGGGGTGGTATCGACCACGGGCATCCCAGGGTTGGTGAGTCTCCAGGAGGATTTGGCCCACCCTGTCAATGCTGTTTCACAGTTGAGGCAGCTGAGGCACAAAGTGTCTATGCAGGTGTCCCAAGGCTTCACAGCTGCTCCCAGGCACATGCAGTATTCTTTGCCCACAGTATCCTGCCTCATCCCGGTGCAGCACAGCCCTGTGTCTGCATGCTTCTGTTATCACAGTGCACTGGGAGAAAGAACCTGGCTTTTGGAGTCAGCCTCCTCTCCTCAATTTACAAAAACAGAGCTGAATAGCTCTGGCTCTCAGGTCTATCAAGTGAGTATCTGGGCTGCACAATGGGGCGTGTTCGGGACTGGAGAAGAGGCTTCCGAGGGACATGCTGCTGCCAATAAACCTCTTTTGCAAACAGGGAGTGGCTGTTCCAGGGCACCCACAATGTGTGGGTGAGGCCAGACTGCCGACCCCACGGGGCTTGTCTAGACAGGCTGTTAGCTGCGGTGGCAGCCATGGTGGGCTCTTTCCCCAACTGCTGCAGCTCCCCACCCCAGCTCTGACTGGACTGCAGCAACTGTGTACTGCTTGTCCAGAGGGCTGCGTGGGTCGGGCCCACTCCCACCCCAAGGCCTGTAGAGTGTCCAGGATTCAGTGTGCTCAGCCAGTTGGTATGTGTGAGGTGGACTTTTAGGCCCACATGGAGAAAGCATAGCATATTGCAGGACATGGACACGCACTTTATTTTCATTTTCCCCTTCCCTTTAGGGAGTGGATACTAGGATGCAGCTCAGAGCCTGGCCCATCCTAGGTAAGTGCTCCAGGGCTAGTCCTATGGCCCCTGACCTTACAGTGTTCAGTAGGGAAGTGTGATGCACATGAAATGAAGTGGGTGCACACAATCTCCAGGAGCTCTGGTTCTTCCCAGAGTGGTCATTGGGAAGAGGGGAATGCCCATGTACTGTTGGGGAGTAGAGATATGCACTTGGCTGCTGGAGAGAACAACCAAGAACTTTCCAGCAATCCCTTCTCAACAGAAACCCCAGAACCTCCAGCTTCTGTGCACCAGGAGATGAATGCAAGGTGGACATAATGCAATGAGAAATGCCTGGATTGTGGCTTGTGGCTCTTTGAACCACTGGAGGCCCTGAGCTCACAGACTGTTCTATAGGACAACAGCAGGAGGAGGCAGAGCCCAGCACAGCCCAGCATGAGGACCCCAGGAACCATCTCAGGGAGTTCCTTGGGGTCTGGGGCAGTGACAGGTCAGGCCTTTAAGTTTTCATGCCTCAAGGCTTTGTGCACTTGAGCTGCTCTTCCTCAGAACTGGCCTAGCAGGGAAAAGTTGCTTCTGCCCTTGGGGCTGTGGGGTGGCCCTGGGGACTGATGGCCAGCTGGGGTGGCAGACCAGATCACTGGAGGAGAGCAGTGTCTCCAGCAAGAGACCTGGCCAAGCTCCAGGTGTACCTTGCTGCTGGTGTCTCCTCCAGAAGGTGAGCTAGGCTTGCTTATCACTAAGGTGACTTCTTGGAGACCCTGAGCAGGAGAGGGACACTTGGGCTGGGCTCTAGGCTGGGGCCCACTTCCCCCCACTACATTCTAGCTGCGTGACCTGGGTGGAGCTGTAGAGGTTAACCGCTCTCTGCATCGAGGATGCTGCATCATGCTGACCCCTTCTGTCAGTAACCCTTAGAGTTTCAAATCATACTGCAAATGGCTCAGCCCAGGATACCTAGCTCCTGAGACATTTCCCATACATATTTTGCCCTCTTCTACCAGAGACACTGAAAGTTCTTCAGGAATTCTGGGTGGATGCAGGGCAGAGCAGGAGGCCCAGACTCCTGGGGAGGGCATCCTGCAGCCAGCACACACCTGTCTCAGCCTAACAATTCTCAAGCCTTGTGAACTCAGGCAAGCTATTTCATCTCTCTGTGTGTCCAGTACCTGACAGGGTCTTTGAGGATAGATTAATTAGTTGATACAAAGACATTGGGTACTTCTAGGACCACTCTGTGCCACATAGAAGAATGCAGTAGAGTTCTTAATTGTACCTCCTCCAGGAGCCCCTGGCAGGATGGAGGTGTGAGTCCTCTTTCCTCTCTGCATTGCTCATGTGGATCCTACAGCTGCATGTTCTCCTGGGTGCTTCGGCAGCTTTGAGTCTGTGAGAGTCATAGGATGCTCTACAGCCTGGAACTCCCAGAACTTCCATCAGCCAAGCCAGAGAAAGTCCTGGGGTCTCAAGCGCAGATTCCTGGGCCCTGGTTGGGATCCGTGCCCAGGGTGAGTGTGCAGTCTCAGACCCCTCACCCGGGAGACACTTGGCTGCAGGGACAGGGCCACAGGTTCCTTTTTTTTTTTGCAGGATCGGGGTTCAAATTCATGACCTTATACTTGCCAGGCAGGAACTTGTGCCACAGAGCTATCTCCCTGGCAATATGTCCAGAGCCGCAGGCTCTTGACTCTTTAGGACCTCACACTGACTGCTCTTCACCCCATTCTTCTACTTCCACCTCACCTCTTGCTGCAGGAACTGGTCCTCATCTCAGTGGCCCTGTTGCTCCATGCCTTGCTCTCATTTCTCCTTCTCTCTAAACATGTCTCCTGTCATCTTGTCCCACTAAGAGGTATGGGGCTTCACCACCCTGTTACTCCAGTCTGCTCTTAGGAGAACATACCCCTGACTCCTCACAACAGCCATGAGAGGTTAGAGCCAGAATTGTACCCATTCTGCAGAGGAGGAAGTTGAGGCTCAGATGTTAGGTGACTTGAACAGGGTTAGCACATAAACAAGCCAGGATGGGACCCTGTCAGCTGGATTCTAATGCCTCCTTCTGGATTAATAAAGCCTTGGGCTTTGTGTGCCTGGAAACAAGTCCTAGACAACCCAGCCCTGGAGGATTGCACTCCATTCTGGGCTACATGTGACCAGCATGTGTTCAGAAGATGCCGTGTAGACGCTGCCTGTGCACCTCTACATCCCCACGCTGAGCCCCTGCCTCTTCTGCCAGGCTCGCCAGACCCACCTCTGATGGTTTCAGGCCTGCACATCACCTCCCGGAGCCCTCTGTAGTCTTTCTTCCCCACCTGCCTCAAGCTCCAGCACTGCTGTGTTGCTGAGTCCAGAGATCAGCGCTGGTGCAGCTGAGGCTGAGCCCTGGGGAGGCCGGTGGCCCTGCGGCTTCAGTCACTCCGTAGCCAATTTTCTTCACTGACACTCAGCCTCCAAAGCCCCGGGGCTTGGAGCATCTGTTCAGGGCAGTTGTTCCAAGGGTAGGCCCAGCTCAGGGGCCTTTGGGGTAACCTCCCAACACTGGCTGCCAGTGGCTTGGTGGCTCCAGAAGCCGCATCTGCGCTGAGACCACTTTGTCTGGTGGCTTCCTTCTACAGATGAGGAAGCACCAGTGGACCACGCCTGCCCAGGCCACTGAGCCAGGCACCAAGAGCAGGGCTGCCTGCAGCCCAGGCCCATGGCTCCATGGAAGCTAACACATCCTTCCCTGATTCCGCTTCCCTGTGGAGCCCACGCTCACAGTGCCCCCTTCCAGCTTTGTTTCTTGAAGCCATTATTTGAAAACTGTTTTCCTTACCAGGAGCCCCGGGCTCTTAGAACTGAAATCAGAACTGCACATGGGAAGGCCGCAAGCTGGGCATCAGCTCTGCCCACTCCCCTGCCCCACTTTCCCACGGAGAACCACAGCAACATGGACTGCCAGGAACCAGCAGGACTGCAGACAGAGCTCAGCACGTTTAGAGATCACCAAGGACAGCCCCTGGACAGATGGGGAAACTGAGGCCGGAGAGGCAGAAGGCATTGAGCAACTAGCAAGAAAGCAAGGACTAGACCTCCAGATGCAAGCGCCTGGGAGGAGGATGCATAGCCCACGCATGCTCACAGTCCCAGGTCTTGGCTGGTTCTTACCTCGCCTGGAGTCTGGTCCAGGTGTGGTTCCATGGCCTGATCCTGGGGGCCAGCCTGTGTGGGGAGTGGCTGGGGGTGTCACTGCTTCAAGATTAACTTGACCCAGCCTCTGGCCCCTTTCACTGCCATGGGGGCATTTTTAAGCAACTGGCATCGGACCCCCTCCCCTCAGCCCCTTGCCTGCGGCTCCCTGGCCACAGCAGCTTTGCTGCTTTTACCTTATAAGAGCTGAAGAGGCAAGCCTGGTGCTGGGGAGAGGCGGGCACAGTGTCCTCCCAGGGCCCCCCATTGGCCCAGGCACCCGCCACGTGACCGCTTCGCCTTGACCTGCCCCTGGTGCCGAATGTTGCTTTTACCCCCTAAGGAAGGAGTGGTTGACAATTTTCATATTTCTTCTAAATTTGGAGATTTCAGACAATGCTGGGAGGCTTGGCTCCAGCCACAGGCCCATGTGGAAGTCATTAAGCTCCAGGAGGGGGGCAGGGGAGAGAGGGAGGCAGGGCAGGAGAGGAGGAGGAGGAGAAGGAAGGAGTAGGGGACGGAGCCTTGAGGGTTGCTAGTTGTCAGCCTGGGAACAGAGCAAGCTCCCTGGAAGAAGGCTCTGGTGAGAATTTCCTTTCTCTCTCCAGCTCCTGGGCCCAGCACAGGAGTGAGCATCCTGCAATTTTCTTGGAATCTCCAAAGGACGAAGGCACCAGTTGTGGGGCCCTGGGGTGACAGAATAGCAGGACATAGGAGTCTATGGGAAGTAAATCTCTTCTTCAGGAGTCTGGAACCTGGAATGGCCATCCTTATCACTGTGTGAGAGCCCCCGGGGACCCCCAGGGTGAGGCTGCCACAGACAAGCAGGGGCTGGGATCACAGATGTCCTCCTGCAGGCCCCTATTTCCCGAGGAGTGAGCATTTCTTACATGGAGTCCTTTCTTATTAGGCTTTGGCCTGCTTGGCCTCCTATAGATGTCGTAGGATTTTGCCTCAGGGCCTTTGCACATGCGCACATGCTCTGTCCATGGTCAGCTTTCCCTCACTCCATCTTCCATGATCATCTCTGGGCACAGGCTGCCTTCGGTCACTCCCCTGTTCTCCCACACATCCCCTGCTGCTTTCCCTGTAGCACTCAGCACACACATGCTCAAGTTGCATGCTTGCTGGTCTAGTTGCTTGGTGTCCAACTCTTGCATGACAACGTGGATCCCTGGGCAGGGTCTGTATCCACAGCGCCTATAAAGAGTGGCTCAGCAGCAGCCATCAGCTAGGAAGTTGCTCCTCAGAGGCCTGCAGAGCTCCTCTTGGTGGCCAGCTGTGCCCTGCCCTGAAGGTGTGGAGTGCCAGTTAGACACTGGCCTTGGCCTCAAGAGGCCTCGTCCAATCAGGCATGATGGCACATGGGAGCCTGAAGTAAGAGGGGACCCTGTTTGGGAATAAACAGCAACAGAAAAATGGGCTGGGCTGTAACTCAGTGCGGAGGCCCTGGGTTTAATCCCCAAAGAAGAGCCCAGCATAAAGCAGACTTGTCATCCATTTCATCTCCTTCCTTCTGAAACCAAAAATCAGACTCCATGCATCTGAACGCAAGCGAAGGGGAGGAGGCTCTTACCCTACACTTCCCACCAGTGTGAAGTGTCCTAGTTCAACACTCTGAAAAAGTCAGGTAAAATGAGCCCAACAGAACCATCATGGAGATTTGACTGTGCAGACAGAAACGGAAGTTCTCACCATCCAAGATGCTTCCACCTGACAGGAAAGCAAAGCTCAGTGCAAGCTGAGGAGAGACCCATTTCAACAACCCATGGCCCCACCGGGAAGGACTCATGCCAGCTCCATCCTGAGTCAGCGGCTTGGTTATCAGAAAGTCCATTAAGAGAGGTCAAGACAAAAGGCAGAAGAGACCTGCAGACAGGTCCCAGGGGGTTAGGAGAGCGATGTTCCCCACACCATCCCCCAAACAACTAAATGACAGCCTTTCATGACTCAGTCTCCATAAATTCGTCTCACACTTTTCCAAAGCAGTTTCTCTTTTGGCCTGTGTAGTCTCTTGGGGTTTCTGAGAACTCTGTGTCTGTGGGAAGGGCCTCTTCCATCCAAACTGGAGAAGCAGCTCTGCACCCTCCATCCCAGCTGAGTCAGAGCTGCAGCCTCATGTGCATGAGCAGGGATTTGTGGAGCTAAGCGGAGTCTCTTGCTGGAAGCTAGGTAGGAGAGTGTGTTTGCCTGGAGAGTTCTGTGATCTTAGGTGATAGTCAAGGGAAGAGGGACCCATTCAGGAAGATGAGGGGAACTGGAGAAGACAGTTGTCCCTACCTCTCTACAAGCCAACTGGAGCTCCAAGTAGCCAGGCATGGTGGCACAGTCCTATAATCCCAGCAACTCAGGAGGCTGAGGCAGGAAAACTGCAAAGTTGAGGTCAACCTGAGCAACTCAGCAAGACTTTGCCCTAAAATAATTGGCAAGGGCTGGCTGTGTCATCCAGTGGTGAAGCAGCCCTGCGCTTACTCCCCCGCTGCACCCGCACCCTCACAAAAGCCTCAATGGGGAGGGCTGCAACCTTCACAGAGGTGGGCTCTTCATCCACACAGGAATGCCTGCTGAGTCAGTGGAGACAGGCGAAATGGCTAAGGGGCTGCCTTGGTAAAGTGGTGGGTTCTGTCAATAAAGTCACACAAACAGGCTGTGTGACAATTGGACAAACCTTTCTGCCCCTGAGACACCTGGGCTATGCCTCATACATTATATTCTGTCCTAGCCTGGTTCATATCAATTCTATCCAAATGATGTAGGTCAGCAGTGATCAGCTGGTAAACAGTTATGTATCAGACCAGGCTGAAACCCTTCAATCAAAAACTAAGCTTTTCAATAGGCACAAACCTTGGTAGAGTTTGAACTGGGGATGTGAACTCATAAACAGTTACTGATGACATTCTCATGATGTCTTGTCTTGTAATCTAACCAGTTTCTTAATGGCTGGTGGCATAGCTCAGCGGATTAAGTGCTTGCTTAGGGAAGTGCAGGAGCCAGGGTTTGGTTCCTGGCCCCGCCTGCTGTGCTGACCCTGCTCTTGAGTGCGCTGAGCCAGCTATGTAGTCCGGGCATGGTGGCGCGTGCCTGTAATCCCAGCACTTGGGAGGCAGGAAACAGGTGGATCACAATAAGCTGCGTAGTGAGACCCTGTAGAAAAAAAAAACAAAAAACAAAAAACTAACCAGTTTCTTAGAAACAGTATGCCACTGAAGGCTATCCACACATATCACTGAGAGTTGCATTTTTTAAAAACATAGTACAATGATATATGATGTTATCCTGCTAATGTAAAATGAGTGTGGGTGTGGGGTGAGCAGGCACAGCAGGTGTCCTGCTGGAGGTTGCCTGTGTTTGTTCTTTCTCTCCCTGGGTTTGCTGTCCAGACAAGCCAGGACAGAAAGCCACTGTGGTCTGCCCCGAGCTAGGATGCTCTGGGAATGGTGGGGGAGTGCGGTGGCTTGTTGTCCTGGGAGAAGATGTCACCGAGCTTTGTGAGGCTCTCCCAGGAAAACGAGCTGGGCTGTGGAGGTGGAGGGAAAAGTGGTGCAGCACACAGCGCTGCCCAGTCTTTGTGAGAGCCCGGCAGTGCTTGCTAGCAGGAAGTGGGGAGGCTTGGCTAGGGGAAGACTGGCTTCCACCCCTGTGTCTGTATTTGGAGTTGTGAACTTGACCCACAATTTGGGACATTGCTGTGATAAGCCTCAGCTCTGTCACTATGCCCTCACACCCTGGGGCGGCACTGCACACTGCTCCCCCGAGACACTGGGAAGGACTGGTACCCTTGAGTGAAAAGGGAGGTGGTGAGACTGGGAAGAGAATTGCTGGGCCGAGTTTCTCCCTTCCTGCTGCCACCAACGCATCATGCATGGACATTTGAACCTTCCAGACACATTGGGCCTCAGTAATGACATCTGGGCTGTGCAAAGGAACACCTCAGTGACACATGTGATGTGCATGCCATTGGATGTGTGTACCAAAATGCAATTTGAAAGTATAAGTGGAACAATCCCAACAAAGTAAGAACAGAGGTTGGGGTCTCTGGGTGGTAAGAATTTGGGGGAGTTTGGCTTATTTTCTGTTAGGATTTATGTCTGGAGAGCCCCCAAGAGCCTCTTGCACTCATAGATGGGCCTTTGAAAGGTAACAGGGACATCAGGACTTATGGCTGGGAGGCGGGTCTGGCCAAGGAGGTGGCCACTGTGGCCATGGCCTGGGAGGATGTGACTCCCTTCCGCTCCTGCTCAGCTCTCGTGGCTTCTTGCGTGCCCTGCCAGGAACAGTGTTCCTCTGTGTCTCCTCTGTGCCATTTCACTCTACCTTGGAGCCAGCAGAATGTGGACCAAAACCTCCACAACCAGTGAGCTAAGACTTTTCTCTCACCTGTAAGTGCTGGGTGTTGTGTCCAAGCAATGAGGAAAGTTACTAAGGTGCTTCATTATCATTTGATGTGTTGGATGTTCCCTCATTTTCTGTTAGTCATTCTTTTTTACTATCAGGAAAAATACCAATATTATCTCTAAAAAGGTACACAAGTCCTTAATAGCTTACTTTGCGTTAGAACTTAGTAGAGTATGAAACTTAAAATCTAATGTAGTGTTCCATGTGTGGTGGTGGTACCAACCAGGGTCTGGTCCTAGAAAGCAAACCATTCCTGCTCACTGAAGCAGAACATGAATTGGTACAGGGAGTTGGGTGCTTATCCAGTCAGGAAACCTGCAGATGCCGGGTGTAAGCAGGACACCTGGGGATGACTCAGACAGCACTGCACAGCTCCCCAACTGGTCAGAGGTCAGCTACAGTGACATCAGAAGACGGTACGTGATGGTTAGTTGTATGTGTCAACCTAAGTATACTGAAGGATGTCCAGGTAAATGCTGTTCCTGAGGTGTCTAAAGGGGTGTTTCTGGAAGCAATTGGCATGTTGCTCAGGAGATTGAGTAGGAAAATCTTTCCTCAGCAGGGTGGGTGGACATCAGCTAATCCACAGGGGGCTGAACCAAGTGGCAAAATGGAGGAACAAAAAGCCCTTCTCTCCAGCATTCATTTACTTATTTATACTACTGTGATCCAGCTCAGGGACACTGTAACACTGAGCAATATCATTGACCCTTTTTATTATTTTGAGACAAAGTCTTCCTAACTTGCACAGTTTAGCTTTGAATGTGTGGTCCTTTTTCCTCAACCCTCCTCAGGAACTAGAATTGCAGGCATATACCACCACATCCTCACCTTTCTGTCCTGAGCTGAGACATCTACCTCATGACCTCAGATGTCAGAGCACCTGATTCTCTGTCCTCTCACTTCCAGGACTTACATCAGCAGCTCCCCTGGTTCTTGGGCCTTTGAGCATGGCTGAGTCATACTTGCAGCTTTCCTGGGTGCTTCCACAGCTGCCAAATGGCACATAGTGGGGCCTCCTGACCTCTGTAACTGCACGAGCCAATTCCCACAACAAATCTCCTATTATATATCTATATTTAGCTTCTTGGTTCTGTTTCTCTGGAGAACTAATTCACAGTGGGCTCAGGGAGGAAGACTTCACTGTCAACTCTAAGAACACACTATAGTCTCCAAGACCAGAGTGACAACCACTCCTGCCTCTGCCACAACCACCTCCTGACACCAACAGAGCCAGCACTGGTTGTACTAGCCAGCCAGAGCTGCTGTGACAAGTACCATGGACAGAGAGGCTTCCACAGCAGGAGTGTGTAGTTTCGTGGTTGTGCACGGTTTTTGTCCACAGTCAGTGTGTGGGCAGGTGCGTCCCCCTATGTCTCTGAAGAAAGAATCTAGTCTGTCCCTCTCTCCTAGCCTCCAAAGGGTTATCAGACAATCTCTAGCATCCTTGGCTTGAAAATGCATCACTCCAGTCTTTGGTTTCATGTTCACATGGTCTTTACTCTGTATGCATGACTCTCCAAATTTCCCCTTTTTAAGGACAACAGTCATAGTGGATTAGGGATCCACTCTAGTATGACTTCACTCTAATTATATCTGTAAAACTCTATTTCCAAATAAGGTCAAATGTGGAGGTGTTGGGGATTAAGATTTCAACACGAGTCTGCGGGAGTGAACAGAATTTAGCCCCATACATGGGTTGGAGCATCACTGCAGACAAGCCCATGTGGTAGTGCTTGCAGCAGCTACTACAAAGCAGCAGGAAAAGAAACTTTTTGCAGTGCTTTGGGACATCTGGGATTTGTAGTTCTGGTTTATGAGATGCTACAGGAATAAAGATACTATCAAAACAGGTTAGAAAGGACACCAATCCAAATCTCCAACCTATATCCAGTACCCTGTGCCTGCCACCCTACCTCTGGTCTTTTTGTCAGTACCAGGGATCAAGGTCAGGCCCTTGTGCTTGCCAGGCAGGTGCTTATGCCACTGAGCTATCTCCCTCGCCTCCTCTGGTCATTTTATAGCAGCAAAATTTCATATCACTGAGCCCACGAGACACAGATGTTAGGAGTAGCACTGTCCTCAGAGGACAGTGAGGACAAGAAGACAACGAAGAGGCTAGATCCCTGGTGCAATGCAGTCAATTTCTTCTGACCAACTTCCTGTTGCTTCTCTTTTTATTTGATCATTGTGCGCATATGCCACCAAGCCCAGCAATCTCCACATTGCGTGATAAATGGTTAGATGGAACTAAAGAAGGAGGACAAGCTCTCCACCCTGATGTGTCACTGACTTGCTATGTGGCAGGATCCTCTGAGGCCCCCACCTGGTACAGGGTCATTAATCTCTGTCCATTTGGCAGAACCCAGGCAGGGCCCTGACAGCCACAGGGGAGGGGTCACATGGCATACGTCTCCTCTCCCCATTGCTAGCTCACTTGTTAAGGGCTGAGACTGTGTCTACTGCTCTTTTAAACAAACATGTCCAAGTCTCTACTACATATACAGACAACGCTGTGCTTTGCCCCAGAGTAGTTACTGGGGCGGGAGGGGGGGGGGAAGGTTAAGCCACTTCTGATACAATGAAAGGAAGAATACAGTAGCCTGTGCTCATTAATACTCTTTTTTTTTTTTTTTTTTTGTGGAACCAAGGATTGAACTCAGGCCTTTGTGCTTGCCAGGCAAGCACTTATTCTACTGAGCTATCTCCCCAGCCCCAGCTCATTAATACTCTTATTGGAGAAAAATGGAAGCTCAAGTCTTTGTGGCTTTGAAGCAAAAAAGAATTCACTAACCTATGTGTAAAAAATTCATGGGTAGATTGAATTTTAGGCATGCTAGGTCCAGGGACTCAATGTTTCTGGAATGTTTCCCAGAGAATTAAAAGCAAAAGGAAGAAAAAGAAGAAGAGAAGGGAAGAAGGAGGAAAAAGATGTCCTCTGCCAACACACCTAGTGATAATTACACCAGCAAAGAGCCTGCATTCTGTGACATGAGAGGTCTCAGGGAAACAGATGATTTCAGAAGGAGGAACTAATGCACATGTGCATTTGTCATTTACTCATCCAGGTGCTAAGTACTAAGTCCTATTCTAGATTTGCCATGTAACAAACCCAGATACTTTAGAGACAAATACAGCCAAGCTCAAGCTCTCGGAGAGTGCCTCTGGATGTTGGAGAAACGCAAGTAGAAAGCTAGAGGCTGGTTTGTGCAGCGTCATGGCGTGTCCAGGGCATCCTGAGAGCTTGTTTTCTAATGGGAGATGGGTGATGCTGGTGGAAAGCAGGTCATAGGTACTCAGAGAAGGGCAGGGAAGGGACTTTGAAAACAAAGGAAACAGTGTGAGTAGAAAACCAGACTGGATTCAGCACAACTCAGAGGCTGCCTACCCAGGTGACATGGGGGCATAATTTCCACAGACTGGGCTTCAGGTTTACCATTTGTGCAATAAAAGGGTTGGATAACTTGCAAGAGAGGAAGGGGAGAGGAAAACAAACTCTCAAACACACACATGTACACACACACACACTCACACACACGCACAAATGCATGTCCATGCCGACTCAGGAATGGCCACGCTTGGAGACATGGCAGGGTCTGGGGCTTTCCTTGAGTGGTGGGAACCTGGGCTGAGCCTTGAATAGGTGGCTGTATCATAACTGGGCAGGCTCGTTGCCATCTTGATGTGGAGGCACCTTGGTAAGACTTCTGCACCCCAGCTTGGCTGCCAGAGGCCTTTCTTCTTCATGATGACCCTACCCAGCCCACGATGGTCCCTTCCCCTGATGTCTTTGGACAATGATTGTAACTCTGGTGATAAATACGGACCAGGAGCCAGGACCTCACCTGCTTTTCCCCAGGTAAAGTGGGGGAGGGGCCGCTAATCATGACTGCTGTTGTAGGAGGATTCAATTTGACATGGAGAGCCAGAGTAATGGGATGATTATTTCACCTCCTTGCTGTAGAACAAATCTACATTCTTGCCCCATGTAGGAAAGAGCTATGCCAACAGAGAGAAATTGGTCTAGATGATTTCTAACTCGGATTAAGGAAAATTGTTTAATCGACCCTTCAAGCCTTGGCTTCAGCCTGCTCTGTCCCTCTCCCCCTGGGCTGCGAGGCACCTTTCCTGCCTTGAGCCCCCACCCCTGCCCACATCTTCCATCTGACACTCCTCGGGGCTGCCAGCTCACTTCAGGCCTCTGTAAGCCACCCAGGACTCTTAAACAAATCCTATAATTAGAAGCCAGGTCTGCTAAACGAAGTGAAAAATGTAACTTTACCCTCTGTTTGTTCCTGGATGCTCAGCTCGCATCCCACGACCCAGAGAAACTATGACCTTGGCTCTCCGAGAGGCCTTAATAAGGTAATGCTTGTAGGGCTCTTGACTTTACAGCTCTGCTGGAGCACAATTCTTCAATGAGGACAAGCTGGAACTCCAAGGGGACCCCTCCTCTGCTTGTGTCCCCCTTGTGCTATGCAGGGGCCCCAGGATTAGGAGCAAAGGTTCTGGTCCCAATTCTGCCACTGACTGGCCGCATGACATTCTGTCTGTATCTGTCCTTCTCTGGACTTCTATAATACAAGAGATGGTAACTGTCCTAAAGATCTCTTCCAACTTTGACATTCTTTCTATAGTTGATTTCTGTACCTAATATTAAATTTTATCTCAAGAAAAGATTCTTTTTAAAATTTCAGGGGCTGAGGAGATAGCTCAGTAGAATAAGCACTTGCCTGGCAAGCACAGGGTCCTGAGTTCTATCCCCAGTACCGCAAAAAAAAAAAATAAAAAAAAAATAAAAAATAAAAAATAAAATTTCATCTTTCAGGGGCTGAGATACAGCTTAGTGGTTTAAGTGCCTGTCTGGGAAGCACAAGATCCCAAGTTCAATCTCTAATCCTGCCAAAAAACAAAACAAAACAAAACCAAAGAACTCCTTATTTATTTAAAAAATGCATCTTTCTTCTTCAGACTCTAAAAAGAACTTAGAAACAAAACTGCCTAAATTTGGTTTGGGTTCAGAAAGATACATAGAAGAGACATTTTGCCTCAAGTTTAAACCCATAGCATCTCTGATGACATAAATGCATAGAAAATATTAAGAAGATGACCAATGAGTGGAGAAGCGACAATTCCTTAGCTGCTCCAGGGGGCAGAAGTGGTGCACTTAGGGAAAAATGGCAAGAGCCTGGAAGGCAGGAGGCAGTGCTGCCGCCGCCAACACAGCGCCAAGCCGGTGCTCCATGGTCTATACAGACTCTCCCACGTTGAGGGCTCACTTTACAGATGAGAAGCTGAAAAAGAAATAAAAAAGAGACTGGGGATGTAGCTCAGTGGCTGGATGCTCGCCTGGGATGCAAATCCCTTGGGTTCTACCGTGACACCACAAAATAAACCAAAATAGAAAGGAATGGAGTATCTCATAGTGAAAAAGGTAAAGGGTCTTAGAGCCCAGCTGCTTGGGGGCATTCACCTGCTTGCAATAAGGTGTGGGATGCAGGTGCGGGATGCAGGCATTGCCATATGCTTAGGGGAGGTGCTTCAGAACTGAGCACTGAAGAAGCAGACCTCTCTGGCAGGCCTAAGACACCCTGGTGGTCACATCTGGTCATGCCTGGCCATCCTCTTAATGGAATGACACTGGCCAAAGTTGTACAGCTATATAACCAAAACAGAGGGCTAGTCTGACAGCTCCTTCACTCTGAGTCCCAGTGCCTGACAGACTGCAACTGTGCAGTACTTACTGGGGCAGAGATGGCTGGACACTGTCTGAAGTGGACAGGGCTATTTCTGGGGAGAATTTTGGAAGTGAAATGATCTTTGGGCCCAATTTCTCCAAGGAATCAAGGACTTGAAGAAGCTCCACTCACTCCTGGAGCACAAGGAAGAGACCCACGCTCATGGCAGAGGCCCCTACCCCTGTGTCAGTGGGAGGATGCCCCTAACACTGTCTTAGAGACCTGCCTTTTGGGGTGGAATGGTCACCTCGAGGATTGCACACCCATCGGTCCCCCATCCTATGCATGAGCTGAGTCTTTATGGTGAAGTGACTTGTTCATGGGCATTTGGGAGCCCGTGAAGTGCCAAGAAACCACCAATCTGCTAACCCTGTGAAGTCGTTAAGAGGCAAGAGTTTGCTCAAAGGAAGCATGTGGTTAGAGCAGATTCCAGGGCCTGTTCTTGACTTCTGCAGATCCGCTGTCTACAAATCTCTGATCCTGTGTGTGCTTGTAGCAATGAGGGTCATTCTCTTAAGGGAATGACACTGGCCAAAGTTGTACCAGCTATATAACCAAAACAGAGAGCTACCCTGCCAGCTCCTTCACTCTGAGTCCCAGTGCTTGACAGACTCAGGCAGGGTGAACAGCAGGGTGCACGGTGCCAGCCTGTGCCAGGACATGTGCAGGCATAGGTGAGCAGGACACTGTGCAGGGCTGAGCCACCTATATTTGGGGGCTGCTTGTTGGTGCAGCACACCGATACTCATTTTAACTGATACTGTTTGCAATGGGCCAGGGAAGTAGTTTTGCTCTGGATATTCTTGGAGAGTTACGTTGTACTCAGCAGGATGGAGAAGCAGGGACATCAAAGGCAATGAACAAGAGACCAAGGGACCTTTAACAGAAGAGTAGGAGTATTACTGAGAAGCCAACAAAATGCCCTCATAGTCCTGGGGAAGTGGTTCTGGAGTGGGAGGGTCAGTGCTCACTCTGGGAGTTATGAGACTGAAATAAGATATGAAAGAATCTCCTATGGAAGACTAAAAAAAAAAATCTTTTTTAAAAAATACATACTTGTGTGATAAACTGAGGGCTAGACAATCCCTGTTTTTTGCTTTCTTTTCTGAGAGTATAGTACTGCGCAGAGGGCGACCAGGGTCAACCTGACCCCATATTCTCTTCAGAGCTGACTCAGACAGCATGTCCCTCTGGCATGGAACCCTCCCCCAGATGCATTTCCCTTTATGTGGATGTGTGTAGAGTGCGCACGGCAGCTGTGGCTGAGGGTGCCAGCCCTCTGCTCTCCACAGAGGCTGCCCAGCCCTGGCACATCCACCTCTCAGTGTCCCCGGTTCTGGTGCTCATTAATTTCCCAGCATGGGGGCCAAGGTGGGGTTAGCTGGTGTCCAGAGTGAGCTTGAGCCCCAGACTTTCATCCCAAGCTTGGTCTCCTTTTCCTCACTGTGGTGGCAGCAGGAAGATTCTTTCCCTCCATTGGGCCTCTTCCCTCCTCTAGAAATTCTCTGGATACAGGGAGTGAACTGAGTCATGGATGGGAAAGGGGTTCTCTAACAATGGTGTGCTCACAACATGCAAGGTGCACCACCCTTGTCATCAGGGCCCTGTCATTGCTGCTGCTGGGCCCCAGAAGCTCCTCTTCCTCAGTATAGGAAGCCACCTTCTAACACTGCAGAGAGCCTGGAGGCTGCCTTCCTGGGAACCAGACTTTGCAAATTGTCAGATTCCACAATAGCTGCTTCTTCCTCTTTCCCCACAGTATTTATGAGAACTGAGCTTCCAATGGAAATTTGGCATAGTTTCACATTCTGGAGACATTGTACCTTCCTCCTCATGACCTGAGAGCTGAGGTCATGGGCTTCCCAGAAGATCCAGCAGTTCCCATGGATACAGGAGTGGCAGAGAAAGAGAGGAGCAGGCCTAGCAGAGTCCCTGAGCCCCAGGCTGGTCCTAAAGTACTGGCATTGTCATGTCCAGCACCCTCCCCTAGAACACAGCCCAGAGTCTTAGCTGTCTCCTGCTGCACCCACAGACTCTGAATAGTGTGGGCATGAGTATGTGCTGTTCAGGACATGAATGGACCTTTGAGAACCCTCAAGGCCTCTCTGTGCCAGCAGGCTGTTGCCTTAGAGGTTGCAGCTCATGGATACTAACAGAGCCCAGCAGCAGAGACATTTAGATCACCTCACAGGACAGCCACTCAGCCCTGTCTCTCACAGGTCTGGGTCACACAGACAAGCCTTGTAGGGAGGTCCCGGTGGGATTCACTAAGAGTTCATGTATTTTATGGGATCAGGAGGACGGGGACAGAGGCTTCTTCTCAGGGTGATGTCATGTGTCTCAGAGCTGTTGCTGGTCCTACAAACTGTCTCATGTGTGGCTACCCAAAGGGTGTCCTTCAGCAGTTGCTGTGCTGCTCATCCTGGCCCCAGGCTTCCTGTCTGAGAATGAGTGGCTCAGATCTTGGCTTTTCAAAAACAATATCCAAACAGAGCACATATCCAAGACACTATCTGCAGCACACGCAGACACGCACCAAGACCAGCGCTGTCTGAGTGAGTAAACTGCAGCCGCAGCAACTCTCACAGTGCTTGCCCGACACTTAGGTGGCCAACACTGAACCCCATGGCGAGGAGGCTGCAAGGACCCCATCCCTGTCCTCCCTGCTCCCAGACTCCCACCAGCAGCCAGGAAACTCCAACCTTCCCTTTCTTACACCCCGTGGCCTGGCTGAACTCCTCCATCAGGTCCCCACTGTGGGGCCTGACGAGGACATTTCTCAGACTGTCCACCCTCTTTCTTTCCTTTTGCTACAGGGTGGGGCCTCAACCCCAAATAGACACAGAGCCACCCAGCGAGAGGAGGGGCTGACAGTTTTAGGGGGAAAAGTCAGAATCCTGGATCTTGTAAACCTAGATGTCCTGTAAACTCTGACCAGAGCATAAACATCCCTGGAGACTTGGGGGTGGGAGTGAGGGTGGCTGTGCAACTAGGGAAGGGCCTGGGGACTTCAGCTTCCCCAGGGACAGCTGTTTATCCCACATCCCCCACCAATTTCCTCAGGTTCCTTCCTGTGGCAGGTCTGGGCAAGTGAAGGCAAGCAGCCCTATAGGGGGTCCAAGGTCTTGAGCAGGAAGTCCAGACTGCCTGATGCTGGAAAGGAGTTGGTTTTTTTTTTTTTTTTTTTTTTTTTTTTTTTTTTTTTTTTTTTTTTT
>PVKN010002786.1:0-40526 GCA_004027915.1 Capromys pilorides
ATGAAGTTTGAAGGCAATTCTCATGTCCTTGAGACAGTAAGAACCAAATATACAAGTTTTTAATAAGTGAACTTTTTCTTTTCATAAATAAAAGTTCCAAAACAGATATTTACCTATTAATTCTTCTCCTTACCAAGCAATCTCACACCACTACAGTTTTGTCTTTTTGCCACCTCTCCCTACAGGTTTCACTGATAATTTACATCATATAGCTAAAGGTAAACAGTGTTAAAACATTCAATGCAGTCTTTTCTTTGCTCTCTTTCTTTACTTACGTCTTTGACAGGAGTCTTAAAAGAAAGCCAAAGGAGTCTGAGGAGTAAGCTCAAATCTAAAACTCTGGTGTAACTGTTAAGTTCTGGGCTTTAATTTAAACAAAGATATGTTCAGTTAGAACTCAATATATGTCAGAGTATACACATCGCAGAATGGACAGAAGTTCAAGTGAGATTCTGTAACCCAGATGGGCTCTGTTAGGACGGGTCCCTTCAGGTCAAAACTTCACAATCTTAGAAACATGTGCACTGATGCTTAAGATACGTATATAGAGGTTGGTGTCTGTGTACGTGTGACCACATTTCAGAGGAATAATGCTCTTTACTCAGCTATTCCTGTGGTTAACCATTCTGTAGGAGAGAATTCCAACTAAGGTTACCAAATACTTGTAGCTGAAAGTTTCTCACAGAGTAAAGTACATTAACATGTTCACATGATATGGTTTCAAGTTAATGATTTTCCACTAGTGAATCTTTTTATCTACCTGATTCAAAAATAGTGCTTGCACATGATAGGTACTGAATGTATTTGAAAAAAAAATGAGAAAATCAGAGAGACCTATGTAGTACAGTATACATAATACACGTTTACCATGATCAGTGTAAAAACTTGGATATGAAATACCCCCCAAAGGATGATATCCCAGACTTCCCTACTGCAACAATGTTCAGAATGGGGCTTCTGGGAAGTGATTTGATCACAGGGGTTCTGATATCATCAATGGATTAATCCTCTGCTGAATTCAAAACTGGAGTCTAGCAAGTCACAGCAGAACTATAGAAGGTGGGGCCCAGTTGGAAGGCAGTCACTGGGCATCACTTACCAGAGCACATCTTGCCTTCTGCCCTACCCCTCATTCCTGGCGGCCATGTCCTTCGCTGTGAGGATTCTCCCTCACCACAGGCCTACAGTAATGAAGCTAGCCAACCATGGACTGAAACTTCTGAAACTGTGAATCTAAGTAAACCTTTCCTCCTTTAAGTTATAATTTCTAGGTATTTTCTCACAGCAACAGAAAACTACTACCATCAGTGACAAGTCTGTTACTAGACTATATTTCTACACCTTGGTAATATAAGTCCTCTACAAAGACTTATGTATCTCTAAATTAAGATCATAATATTTATCTTCTTTCAAAGTAAATTCCTTGTAAGAATAAGTGGTAGAAACAGTGGTCCTATAAAAACACATGTCAGCTGGGCGTGGTGGCGCATGCCTGTAATCCCATCATTTGGGAGGCTGAGGCAGGAGGATCGCTGTGAGTTCAAGACCAGCCTGGGCTACAAAAGTGAGCTCAAAGCCAGCCTGAACTGCATAGGGAGACCCTGTCTCAAAAAGACCAAAAAGAAAAAAGAAAATGCTTATGTAAACTACATGTATACATATTATATGAAGCTTATAAAACAAACATATGCAAAAATCAGTATTTCATTTATATTACTATATGTATGGGCCTTTTATTCATTAGACAAAACCAACTGTTTTCTAACCCACTGTATTCTTCAGTATTTTTACTACTTTCATTTCAACTCAACCTCCCTTGACAATTTGTAATTGGCTATGCTTCAATTACTTTTTTTTTTTTTTCTTTTTTTGTAGGACCAGTGTTCAAACTTACGGCCTTGCATTTGCCAGGCAGGCACTTGTGCCACAGAGTTGTTTCCCAGGCTCCGCTTCAATTACTTTTATATTAGGAAAGTATTCTTATAAGGCTTAATATCCCTCTTCAATCAGAATTCACCCACAAATAATAAAGATGGTATATGTTGTGACTTGCATCTAGATGTCTCCCAAAGCCTCACAAAGTCACAGGTGGGGCTTTTCCAGAGATGGCTGGACCTAGAGTATGTGAAGGTAGAATTCAGGGTATGATTACCAAATCATACCACTGACTGCTTTGGCACCACCCTAGTTCCCATAGCCCACACACAATACAGAACCGGCAGAAAGATGCTGTTAACATTCCTTGCTTGCTTGCTTTTGATGTCTTCTGTCTGCCATGAAGTGCATCTTCTCTCTGCCAGGCAATCCTGCTTTGGAGCCAGCAGGTTATGGGCTAAAACCTCTACAGACTGTGAGTCAAATAAACTTTTCCCCTTTAACTTTGGGTGTTGGGTGTTTTGTCTCAGCAATGAGAAAAGTAACCAAGACATACATTAAAGTATATTTAAGTAAGGATCTCATAAATGCGCAAATACACGGAACTATTATTTTTAATTGTAAGTCAAAATTATAAATAGAAAATGTTGCAAATTTAACCAAAAAAGTATGAAATAACAGGAAAAGTTTAATATAGAGTGGACTAGGAACATGTTATAGGATTTTAAGTGAATCTGCATGGCTGTTTTAAATGCCTAATGCAATGATCATTACCGTTACAATGCTCAATAACTACTGACACTAATCTTGCACGTGCTACAATGTAGCTCCAGGGGACTTAGAAATACCACCTAACAATATCACCAAAAAAAATCTGATCAGTTTCCTTGTAGCTCAAAATCTTCCAATAGCTGAGGTAGTGGACACGCCTCAGCATTACATCTTTTTAATATAACCCTTATCTTTCTAGGTTTCTCTTTTCCCACATTATCTCCATACAGTCTATATTTCCAGCTTTAAAATATGGAACTTTCCAAAACATTTTATGCCTCCTCTGTTTTTGTTCTCACTACTATTTCTTTTAGTGAAAACACTTTTCTTGCCTACTCAGACATCTGAAATCCTCATTTAGTATAATTTATCTCAATGCTGTGTCACTCACCTAAGCAACCAAGTCAAACTAATGAACACTAGGGATACAAAATAAGATATATTTATGTAATAATATAAAATACCTGTTCAGCTATCACAGTGAACCACAGCTATGTAACAATGACAAATAGGAAAATAACATTAAGTAAACATGGTAGCGGCAAACTATATATATATATATGTATGTATATATGTATATATATGTTAAAATTATGCAAAACAGTAATGTATAGTAATTAACAATTAAAACATGGGAGGTGCTTTGGGAGAGTGGTTACCATGGGCAAAGGCTCACGGGGAACAGAATAGAATGAGGCAGAGCTGACAGCTACCTTCAGTTACTTACATAATCGCGCACAAAACTTTGTTCATCGCTTTTTTTCTAAGTCTACTTTTACAAAGCATGCGCACGCGTTGGCGCTTTCCTGAAGACATGGCAACTGTTACAGAATTATTTTAAATAACTTCCTTTTGTCTCCCGTGCTGTCAGTACACACACTTTACTGCAGGAGGCTTTAAAGGCCGGAATTCCCGGTACCGGTGTCACGTCTACGAGAACATGATCCTCTTACCGCAGGGTGCCCCCCTGTCCCAAAGGGACGCAACCCGGTCTCCAGAACCGAGCCCTCAGGCGACCCTGGACCATCTCCCCTCATCTCCCCATGGCGGAGCCCATCTTCCATTGTAACTCCAACTCGTCCCTTCAGTAAAACCAGAACCTGTCTACCCACAACGAACTCCAGAACGCCCCGCCACTCTGGTCCACTGTCCTTAACCGCTGCCTCTCTCCCTTCCCAGCTCCGCTTCCGGCCTGACCTAAGGAAACAACGGCAGCCAGCACCCCACGCATGCGCAAAACTGGGGCGCTAGGCGGAAACGCTTTTAGCGTCGCCTTCCACCGAGTTCTCGCGGTGTTTCCTGCTCTCGCGGGTTTTACTTCAACAATTTGGCGGTAAAGTGTTCCAACGCTGGGACGTGGGCTCACACCAAAATTGGGAGACTGGGAATGGGGCGTGAGCCCTGGGCGACGTCTGCACTCCAGCGTGGGCAGGGCTCGTCCTGGCGTCGCGGGGAGTGGAGAGGAGGTTCCGGCGGGGCAGAGGCGGCGCGCGGGTGCTTCCCGCACGACTGCCCGCTCCCAGGTGCTGCGCGGCTTTTGCCGTGCTTACTTAGGGTGCCGCGTCACCTTTAACAATCATCCTAGTCCGGTGTGTCTCTTTAGATGTCATCACCTGAGAAACTGATTACGCAGATTGTTCAATTTTGTTGCGCATCCCTCCAGGCTGCCTTTGGTTAAGAGCAACAACTGAGACGCCTGGAACAACCTGGTCGACCGCAGCTGTGTGGCGCGTCTGCCAGAAAACCGAGTATACACTAATGGGAAGCGTCGCTTGTTGATACTAAAGCCACATAGGTTACATCATCTATTCAAAAAAACTTGCTTTTTCTTTTCCTTTTAAAAATCTGTGTGGTCAGTTTCTCGAATAATTAAGTTAGTTGCTTGAGGAAAAGAAATGTAGACAAAGTAGCAGAAAGTCTCGAGTTGAAATTAAAGATTCTGTACTTAACCCTTTTGGGTCTGTTTTTAAAAATTATAAGATTTTTAAATCAACCAAAAGTTTTGTTTTGTCAAACAAAGATGCACCTAACTTGGTTGGTAAAACAATGACTTACTGCCATTCTAAAGAGACACCGGACTGTGTGGATGAGAATTTGCAGGTACACTAGAGTTGTTTTCATTAGACAGACCCCTACCCCACCCCACCCACCGCTGCAGGGTCTGATTATATAGTCCAGGGTAGCTTTGAACTCACTACTGCAGGTAGCCCAGGCTGGCCAGCCTCACACTCAAAGCAATCATCCTGCCTCAGCCTAACAGTGGTGGGATTACAGGTGGGGGCCACTGTGCCCAGCTGACTAACAAATTTTTAGCAACTTGGTGACCAGCCAAGTAGCAGGATACCTGCCTAGCAGGCCAGAGGCTTAGAGCTCCTAAACTTGGTCACCTGAGGCACAGTGAGTGAACATGGCCGTCTATGGAACTCAGAGTTTGAAGACTCCTAAATGCACGAGCCCGTAGGCTGAACCCCCAGTTTTAAAAAAAGAAAGCAAGATTTTCTAACTTGAATATTTGGGGAGTCAGGTTATTGCTTAGGACAGAGCCTTCAATCAGTGACCTTGAAAGTATATGAATGAGAAGTGGAGAAAGAAACATAAATTGAGGCAGTTTTTTAATTCATTTCGCCAAATATGAAAATGTAATAAAGATGAGTAACATTTGAATCATTTTGACTTATTTTCTCTTTGCAAGTATTCTGGAAACTATGTCCATGTTTATTACCACTTATGGTATGTATATTACTTAAAATTTTTGTACTTTTATAAACCATTAAGGTTAATGTAGACATAGTGCCACTAGGATTTCAATAAAAGTATAAAAATATTTATGTTGGGCTGGGGAGATAGCTCTGTGGCACAAGTGCCTGCCTGGCAAGTGCAAGATTGTGAGCTTGAGACCCGGTCCTGCAAAAAAAAAAAAAAAAAAAAAAAGTATGTTATGTAACGTTAACTTGCATTTATAGAATAAAATAGTAGTGTTAGTGTTATAGTTAGTTTATTATCTGGGTGCAGGGTTACATGCCACCAGTCAGGAATACACACTAAGACCATATCTCAGAATGCAAACAAACAAGAAATAAGCAACAGGGCCGGCGAGATAGCTCAGTGGACTAAGCACTTGCTTAGGCAAGCACAGGGACCAGGATTTAATCCACTGCTGGCCCTGCCCCTGGGGTACCCTGAGCCTGTCTGGGCATGGTGACACACAGCTGGAGGGTCAGTAGGAGTCCAAGCTGTGTAATGAGACCCTGTACCAAACAGATAAATTTAAAAAGAAAAAAAGAAGCAACAAAAACTAATTTACTGAGTGATTCCTGCTGTAACTTAAAAAAAAAAAACCAGCGTTTTAGGTAAATATATTTTAATAAACGCTATCTGAAGTTCTGTCCTTACTCTTTTTTTTTACACTTATTACTATTATTACCATGATGATGATGATGATGATGATGATGATGATGATGATGATGATGATGATGGCAGGCTCAGCCTGCGCAGGAAGTGGGACTGGCACAGCATATGGTGCTGGGGATTGAACCATGGTCCCTGTGGTTGCCTAAGCTTGCCTAAGCAGGCACTTTAGACCACTGAGCTATCTCGCTGACCCTGTCCTTATTCTTTTTTGTTCGTTTTTGTTGTTTTTTGAAACAAGGTCTTACTATAGGCTGTAGGGAGGCATGGTTGAACTCACTGTGTAGCCCAGGCTGGCTTTGAACTCGCAGCAATTCTCCTATCTTGGCCTCCTGAGTGCTGAGATTCCGTGCATGTGCCGCAAGAGGCTTCAGTTGTTTACTACTCATACAGTAAAGGTATTGGGCCATTATGACTAGTGGTTGTTTATTTTTTGGTCTTAGATTTGTTTTTTTTTTTTTTTTTTAATTTTATTTATTTATTTATTTGTTTGCTTGTTGTGTTTGTTTGTTTATTTATTCATTTTTGTGGCTGGCTCAGCCTGCCCTGGTGGTGGCGCTGGCGCAGCATGTGGTGCCGGGGATCGAACTGCAGTCCCCGCAGTCGCTTGAGCCTTCCTAAGCAGGCACTTTAGACCACTGAACCATCTCGCTGGCCCTTAGATTTGTTTTTTAAGATTCTGTCCTAAGAGGTAGAGGAAGTGCCATTCACAAAGCTCCAAGGTTGGTCAATGGGCTGCATTAAATGGTTAATCTGCCAGCTGCAAGAATATGTTGTAAACAGGAAAGCCAACAGATGTAATACAGGAAGTGGGAGAGCTAGCCTGAGAAGCTGCAGGAGCGCAGGTGCTCTCCCAGCCCGGACTCGAATGCGGTGCAGTGGAGGCGCAGTGCCCTGCCAGGACTGGGTGTGTGATGATGACGGCAGAGTCCCAACACAACACTGGTGCCCCAGCCCTAGTCTGGAGACAAGTTTTGGAGAGAGGGGGTGGCTGCGTCCCAGCACTCGGCCCAGATGCCGCTGTCCTTCGGCCTGGTGGAGGCTCTGCATCCTACCAGCTGAGAATAGCGGCAAACAGACCCTGGCACTAGGAGCACTGATCTGTGCACATGTCCAGAACCCTAGCTTTTCTGTGAAAAAAAAAAAAGGGGGGGTTTTCAGGGAGCAAGGCAGGACGGTGGTCACATCCTGACCCGCCCTGGAGGCCACTGGCACAACACAGTTGGAAGCACCGGATTGTGGCCTCTGGCTCGGGGCTGGGGCATCCCTTAGCTAAATAGAAATTCAGAGCCGTAAATTCAGGCTGGTAACTTCCAGCCCTGTGCTTGGGCTGGGAAGTAGAGAGAAATACCCTGTGTGAGGAAACCTCCGTGCTAGCTCCAGAGTCCAGGGAGATTGTAAAGGTCTGAGCAAGCTGAGAAAGGAGTGTGGGAGATGGTCAGGGAGTGTTCTGGAAGGTTGGGGTTGGCAGAGAACCTGAGGCTGAGAGAGCAAGGGTCTTGCCTCAGGCGAGTACAGCAGAGCCGGAGCCCAGGGAAGCTTTCATCTCCTCCTGCAGGCTGCACGTGGACAGGCTTGGCTGTCTGTGACATTGGGCTTCTCTGTCACCTCCAACGTATTGGAGATGCTGCCTGAGTGCGTACCCCACCGTGTGTGGTTTTGTGTTTCATTTTAATTTCTGGAGATATTTACATGTATCTTCTGAGTTCTCCCACCAAGGGTAATTTTTTGAGTCTTCCAGAGCTGGGTTTCTGCAGGCAGAGGAAGCTACTTGTTGGGTCCAGTACCCATATAGCCACTCATGCTTGCTTCCAGTTGTATATTTTTTTCCTTCATGCCCCCTCACTGACCACAGACCTTTTCTCCCTCTACTCCCCTTTCCAGGCATAAAAATAATACCATCAAAACCAACTTTCTTCTTTTCTTTTTATTTTATACTTTAGTTTTTCCTCTTGATTCTCTGCCTACTTGTCGAACACTTCTTTCATCTTCCTGGGTAACTGACAGAAATTTCGTACCGGTTTCAAGTGACACGTTGATATATGGTTGCTTCTCAGTATGTTGTTTTCACAGGAAGTTCTGTGTTTACAAGGCAGTGGCAAGGACTGAAGCAAGCACAGTAAGACTTTGGTTCACAAATGCTTCTGTTGGTGAACAGTTCAGTTCACGTCATAAAGTTCAGTTCAGTTCACCAACAGGCACACTCGGTAAAATCGTGCTTCCCTTCACAAACTCTGCACTATACTGTACAGCTTGCTCATTTCTCTCTGGGGTTTGTTTTTAGTTTTTAGACAGGATCTCACTTTGTAGTTCATGCTGGCCTTGAACTCACTACGTAGCCCAGGCTGGCCTTGAAAACACAGCAACCTGCCTGCCTCAGCCTCCCACCTGCTGGGATTACAGTCCTGTACCATGCCCAACCAGTACGTCTTGTTCATATGGTGCTGAAATTCTTGTTGATTATACTGTACCACACACTCCTATTATACATTCCAGTAGTATACACAAATAAAAGCAAAGGCGTCAAGTTGGAGTCTCCTTTGGCCATTTCTCTGTCGTGAATATTGCACTGTATGTGCTTTGCAATTCCTCACTTAATGACCAGTTCAGGGCCAGCGAGATAGCTCAGCGGTCTAAAGTGCCTGCTTAGGCAATCGCAGGGACTGTGGTTCGATCGCTGGCACCACATGCTGTGCCAGCCCCACCCCCCAGGGCAGCCTGAGCCAGCCATGACCTATGCTCCAGTCAGGGCTTTACTAGAGGAATAGATATAATACAAGGAACAGATATAACACAAGATGTGCCAGTCCCAGAGTCAGATGAGGAAGTGTGCTGAGAGCGTCTGCACACTGCCAAGTGAAGCATTCAGTCCCAAGGTTTTTATACTCACGGCAGTGTTCCATCCCTAATGGTCTCTACTGGTCTTAACTGGTTTCTGCCAGTTCGTAACAGTCTCTAACGGTCAGCAACAGAAGGCAGAAGAATCTGCTATGGAAAGCTGAAGTGTCCAATCTAGAGGCTTATGAGTCTGTGCAAGAAGCCAGGAGATAAAGTCCAAACTGAGTTAATTCTGGGGCAGGGCCCTCATGGCTCACAGGGTGAAAGGCAGGCAATGCAGCCATATTGATAAAATGTATTGACCAACAGGCATCCAGCCAAACTGACACAATGTATCAACCACTACAATGTAAATAAATAAAGTTTATACAAACACCATTGCTCAGGTAAAATGTAAAAATACAATAGTAACCAGTTCACCTAAGGACATAACTACAGGGCCGTAATCTGGCCCAGAGTGCTGCTTGCTACAGCCAGGCAGCTGTTGAATAAGCAGAGCTTGAGCTCTTTCACGCTTTCTACCACTTTAAAATTTTGTGTGAATTATGCTTACCATATTGGTGTCTGTGAAAGTTAAGGGTTGTCAGGATTTATTTCTGCCTAACTAAAGCCTGTGACTGGACGAATAACATACGGTAACATGTCAGCTCGGGTGGTTCTTTTTTCACGTGTGGAGTGGGGTCGCTGCAGCCTGAGGTCCCTTACCTGGGCTTAGGTAGAACCTATCCCTGAAGCCTAGTAAATGAACACAAAGAGGAAGGCAGGAAATTTTTAGGGTCGTTTGAGCCTACACTTACCTTTCTCTGTGGTGTTTAGTTGCATCAGTTACATACAAACGTGCTTTGTTTCCCAGCCTGTTGTACTTGTTTTAAAAACATTAAGTCAATTTGAAGAAAATGAATAAGGGAAGAACATACAGGAAGCGAAACCTGAGGGAGGCTGTACTCCGCTGCTGTGTGTGTCATTGAGTGCAAAGTCAGTGGGGGGCAAATGTTGTCCAAGCCTGACCTGCTGCGGAAGTGGCTCCCCTGCGGCTTCAGCTGCTGTTCAGGCGTGAGGAGGGCTGGCCGCAGGCTCACCGCTTTCCTTCTCAGTGACTTGCGCTAGAATGACGAGGACTTGAAAACAGATCTGTAGGTTCAGGGAAAGTGAATTTTTCACCTCAAGCGATTATTTTGATCATTTTCTAACACGCTAGAAATGGGTTAGCTGGCCAGGAATGGTGGCATGTATCTATAATCCTGGTCAGTTGGGAGGCTGGGGAGCAGCATGGAGGTGAGAAGCCTGCCTGAGCAGCATGGCTGAACCTCTGAGGAAGAAAATGCCTGGAAAGGAAAGGAATGAGTTAACTGGTGGGGTGGGAAGAAGGTTTGAGGTCTATAAGAAAAAGTTCATGTGCAGCACATGCTAGTGTGTGGCTGTAATCCCAGCACTCTAGAACGCTGAGGCAGAAGGATAGCTCGTTTGACCTAGTGATGTAGACCCTACCTGAAAATAAAAAGATCCTGAGGATATAGTAGACTCGAGGTTCAATCCTTATGATCATAAAGGATTAAGAAAAGTTTTATGAATATTTTTGTGAGAAAAAAGTTGGAATCACATACTTAGGATTTCACTAATATTTAAATACAGCCTCGGCTGGGTGTGGTGGTGTGCACCTGTAATCCCAGCACTCAGGAGGCTGAGGCAGGAGGATTGCCTTGAGTTCTGGGGCGTCCTGCACCAAATAGACCCTGCCTCAAAAGCAAAAACAAAACAGAACACAAGTCCAGCAGACCAATAGTCCCAAGTCAACCACACTACAGATAAAAGTTGGGAACCCTTGACCCTGTTGATCACAGCATGGGATCACCAGGGTTGCGGTCCTGTCTGGACACTATTGCTGCATGCACTGTACCTAGCACTGGAAAGTCATTTCACCCAAAAGAGTGATATATTGGTTTATAATCATTCTGTAGTGTTTATAAAGTAAACTATAATACTTCATATCCTTCGTGCATCAAGTACATAACTCAAGTTTTTAATGTAGGGTTTTGGAAAGCAAATTAATCTATCTAGATGTCTTTCTTTCAGGTTAGCTTAGTGATTTAAGCGCTTGTGCTGGCAATCCCAGTCAGGCACAGGGAATGGCGATTCGATTCTCAGACCCACCCTTAAGGCAGCCCGAGCCAGCCAAAAAAAAAAGGTTCTCATATATACATCAATTTTCTTTTCTGGTGTACAATGTTTAAAAGTTTAGTCAGTGTGGTAGCACATGTCTATAGTTCCAGGACTTTGGGAAGCTGGAGCAGGAAGGTCTCAAGGTCGAACTCAGCCTCAGTCACTTAGTGGTTTGCAAGAACCAGTCTCAGGACAAAACAAAACATGCTCATGTCAATAATTCCAGCACTCAGGAGGCCGAGGCAGGAGGATCACCATGAGTTCAAAGCAGCCAGGGTTACTTGGCAAGCTTAAGGCCAGGCTGAGCTGTATAGTGAGACCCTTATTTTTAAAGCCTAATATTTCTATAATGATGCAATGCTAGGTGAACTGCATAAAAAAATTGGAGAAAATGACTGCTAAAAATTTCCAAATTTGATGGAAACGAAACTCACATTCAAGATCAGTGAATCCTACGAAGAAGAAATAGGAAGAAGAACTACACCAAGATAACTCATAATTAAATTTTTTAATCACTTGCGGTCAACATTATAAAGGTTACAACGACATTGGATAGCTTGTAGAAAACAATTACACAGAGAGTTCAGTAATGCAATATTTCAAGCGTGGCAAAAAAAAAAAAAAAAAAAAATCCCGTGCTCAGAAAAAGTATCTTTGAAAGGCAAAGACAAATTACTTTGGTAGACAAAAGCTAAAAGAATTCCTCACCAGCAGATCTGTACAGGTAGAAGCTAGAAGGAAGGCTTTCAAGCTGATGGAAATGCAGCAGGCACATTTACAGCCTTTTATTCCACTGCCTACAGTTTTCAAAAGTTAGAAAAACAAAAAATCCTCAGACATCTCTGAAGTTTTTCTTGGGGAATTGAACTGCCTCCTGTTGAAAACTCTGTGCTCTAGATAAAAGCTAGAGATTTTCAGATACTTCCTAAAAGACCCACTTCAAATACACGAGCAGGTAGAAATAAAGTTTAAAAAAAAGACAGTATTAATAAAAAGAAGGTAGAGGAGCAGGGCCGTAGTGATGCAGTCTGTAGTCTCAGCACTCCAGAGGCTGAGGCAGGAGAATTGGTGTGAGTTCGAGACCAACCTGGGCTGCAAAAAGTGAGCTCAAGGCCAGCCTGAACTGCATAATGAGACCCTATCTCAGAAAGACAAGAAAAGGAAAAGAAGGTAGGAATGCTAGTATCTGCATTATTAATGCACTAATAACTCTTGTTTCCTTTTGTCTTGATACTTTTGTCATTGCAGTTGAAATTTCATTGCACAGGAAGTCACAAGTGATTGGATTCCATCAGTCAAAAATTTAATTGTACCATTATTGGCTTTTCCACAGATTGGCATCTCATACCAGGAAATCAAAAAGCAGTGACAGTATCCCAGCTACTTCACATCCCATTCATCAGTCCGTCCTCTCCATTAACTATGTCTCATTAGAAAAACAAAAAGCTCCAGCTTATTGTATTTGTTAAAGCAGGCACATTTCTTGCTCAGACTGTGAGTAAATTGCTGTGGTGGTTTCTCTTAAAAAGAATTGCTGACTTTGATCACTCATTACATGTTTTCTTGTGCATTGCCAGGAGGATTGAAGAGCCCGTGCAGATCATGGACTTGTTTACTGAAAACAGCTAAGAAAAGAATGAAAGTTCTATGATACGTTTTCATGTGCTGACTGCACTAACCTAATTTGAATAATTAATAATGGGAACAGATTTTTTTAAGTTATATAAAGCAAGATTATGGTGGTACACACCTGTTATTCCAGCCCTCAGGAGTTTGAAGCAAGAGGACCACAGGAATATAAGGCCAATCTGGGCTGAGTACAAGGTCAGTCTGAACTACACTAAATATATAGTGAGACCCTGTCTCAAAACCAAAATGAAAAAGCTTTCAGTGTTTGCATTCCTAATAGCGCTAGTATGGTTTATAATTCCTACAACAGAGAATATTCAATAACTATTGTTTTCTTTCCACTGTTAGTATTTTGTTATTTGGTTTTTGTTATTTTGCCATTGTTAAATTTTGACTGACACTTCATAACTGGTACTTTTTTAAAATTTTGGGATATCAGGGACACAAGTGCTTGCCTGGCAAGTGCAAGGTCCTGAGTTCGATCCCCAGTTCCACAAAAAAAAAAAAAAATTATGTATTTGGTACAGGGTCTCACTGCCCAGCTCAGGGTCTCCCTACGCAGTGATTCTCCTCTTTCAGCCTCCCCAGCGCTGAGACTGCAGGCGTGCACCACCATGTTGGGTCTCAGTGGCCAGCTCAAAAGTGCCCGGGGTGGGGCCAGCACAACATGTGGTGCCAGGGATTGGACCTGGGCCCTGGTGCTTGCCAGGACAAACACTTAGACCACTGGGCTATCTCCGCAGCCCATAACGATAGCATTTGCAGAGTAAAATATGATATTTTAGTCCTTTTTTTCTTTTTTTTTAGTTCCAGTAATCAAACTCAGGTGGCTATATCCAAGCTATGATGTTTTGATACATAGATGCAAACGACATGTGAAGTGATTAAATCAAGTACATGTATCTGTCACTTCACTTACCTAATCCTTTTTTAATGTGAGAAGTTTGAAATTTGCCCTTTGTCATCTTGAAATATACATTACTATTGGTGGTAGTCTCCATGCTACGCAGTAGATCTCAAAATCTATTTGACCTAAAATGTTATCCTTTTAAAAGAAAGTTCCCCACGGCTGGCTCTGTACACCCTCTTCCTCTGGTAACCATTCTGCTAAATTTATTGTTTTTATTTTTAATTTTCATTTTAAGTTATCCCAGGTTGACCTCAAACTCACAGTGATGCCCTGGCCTCAGCCTCCCAAATGCTGTGGTTACAGACCTGGGCCTCCACACCTGATAAAGTCATCATTTTTAGATTCTAAAATAAGTGATAATTTATTATTTTTTGAATTATTTATCTTCTGTGCTTCCTTATAGTAATTTCTTTGTAAGTGACCACAGTGATCAATGAGTTAGGTGTGGTGGCACACAGGTGTAATCCCAGCACTTGGGAGGCTGAGGCACGAGGATCACCATGAATTCGAGGTCAGCCTGGCGAAATAGTGAACCCAAGGCTGGTCTGAACTGCACAGAAGACCCCATTGCAAATAAGTCAACAAGCAGACAGAAGCAGAGCTCAACTTTACCCAACTATGTTTCAAATAAATGGAACATAGTGAATGAAAGTGCTGCTGTTTAAGCTCCTATTCTAGAAAACACTGATAGATTTCTTTGTTAATATTGCATTTCCTAATAGGCAACGGTTTGAGCGGAAAACAGCACAACGAAAACCACAAACGTTTGTATTTTTACAATGTGAAAAATCAAATTAACTGAAAAGATTTGTATTACATAATCAAAATGAAGAAATGGTCTTTTTTTTTTTTAAAAAAAAAAAAAAACAGTATCAATAGGAAATTGAGGCGCCTTCGTAAGCATGTGTACATAAGGGAAGTGAGTAGACTTCCTCCTGCTTCAGCCCCAAAGCTGCCTGTGGTCTTGAGGCGCTCATTTAATTGTAACCCAAACTCCAAGGCAGCTCAGGCACATAGGCAGAGGCCACCGGATTCCTGGCCACAGTCAAAACCATCGTGGCTTGGGGATAGGGAGATAGCTCAGTAGAATAAGCAAGCACTTGCCTGGCAAGTGCAAGGTCCTAAGAGTTCAATCCCTGGTACAAAAAAAAAAAAAAAAAAAAAATCTTGGCTAGCAGGGCCTTTTTGTCCTGGGTTGAGTTTGTTTTTCCGTTAAGTTTCAGGATCTTTGTGTTTCATGTGAAAGCTGGATAATCTGCATCCTAAATGTGTGCTTCTTCCTTATGTAAAGCTGAGCTCTGTGTATGTGGCCTAACACTTTATTCCCTTTGCAGGTTCAGAAGTGTTTAATGAGGCTGCAGGATGCAGAGAGCTCTATGGCAGGAAAGGAGTCAGTGGGAAGGAGCGAGACACCGCGAGGAATGTACATGCCGACCACTGCTGCAAGAACTTGCAGGCTGAAGGTCTCAGTACACCTGGAAATGCAGGGTGGCCAGATGTACCTAAAGTGGCCTCAGGGTGGCTCCATCACAGTTTTACCAAACCAGCTGAGGTAACCCCTGTGAGGCAGATCATGCTATGGACATGGATCAATACTAAAACTTGGTAGGAGTGAGGGAGGGATTCTCCTATGGTGACACTGTGGTACCTCAAATCTGCCCTGGCTCCGAGCCCTGAAATCATAGTTGATGCCCCAAGAACTACAGGGTTCTAGGTAAGTGTACTTGAAAGCTATGACACCACACCTGGGGCCTGAGGAAGGCCACCTCGGACTCGTTGGACAGTTTCTTACAGAGGGGAAAACTGTTCTCATCTTAGCACTTCAGCCACTGGAGAATTTAGGGCTCAGAGGGAAGGGGAGAGAGGAGGCTCGTGTTCCATTTGGGGAACCAGATTGGGAGTGGGTTCATGACGAAACATGTGAGAGTCACCCCCGAGGACTGGAGGCCCTTGGTCACAGTGTGGGGAGGACTTTGCCAAAGCCGGAGGCTCGGAACTTGAGGGTGGCGTAGTGGCTCATTCAGAGTTACATGGTAAAGACATGGGGTCTCATTTGTGCCTTGGGCTGTGGAAGCCTTGGACATGTAGGTAATAAAGTTGAGCAAAATAGTGACCGTGCCTTGGAAGCTTCATTTAGACGAGAATAGGGCCGGGGAGATAGCTCAGTAGAATAAGCGCTTGTCTGGCAAGCGCAGGGTCCTGAGTTCAATCCCCAGTACCGCCAAAAAAAAAAAAAAATCATTTAGTTGAGAACAGAGCACATTTGTATTAATCAGCAGAAAATGAAATGTCCTTAACTTTTTACATGAGATACTATACTGAGTGCCTCAATTAATGACAGGCAGGTATTGAGGTCTTTTGGTAGAGACAGAGATATTATTAAACGATTTTATCTGTTTCAGACACATTTCTGACTACTTCGGCAAGAAGGAAGGGGAAGAAAAGCCAAAAGCTAGGGCAGAGGCAGAAAATAAAGTGGGTCTATAGTTTTGTGACTAAAGAGCAAGTATATTCAGAAATGTCTGAGAAGGCCAAGGATATGGCTCATGGCACAGTGCCTGTCTGGCAGTGGGAGGTCCTGAATTTGATTCCCAATACAAAGAAAAAAAAAAAAAAAAGAGCAGTAACACATATTTAAGAGGTCTACATATTGCGCACAGTACTGGAGTGATAAAAGGAAAAATCTTTGATACAAAGCCAAAACCCCGAGAAGCTGTGTCAGGTAGGATTTTATAATATACCCAAGCATGGTGGTGCACACCTTTAATCCCAGTCCTCGAGAGGCTGAGGCAGGAGGGTCACTCTCGGGTCCAAGCGAGCCTGTGCCACATAGTTCATGGCCAATCTAAGATGCATAGTGAGACCCTGTCAATAATAAAACCAAGAATACCAATATTAATATAGACAATAAAACTAAATTGTCTAGGTTTGAATCTTGACTTTGCTGTTTCTTTATGGGGGTGCCCTGGACAAAAATGTGTGGTTTCACCATTTCTCTTTTTGCATCTGTAAAACTGATACTGTAATCATGCCTATCTTTGATGCAGTACTTCTAAGAAGAAATAATTTCCTGCAAAATGTCTTTAGAACAGTGCCTTGCGCCCGAACATGGGGCATATTCCTGTAATCTCGTCACTCTGGAGACTTGAGGCAGGAGGATTACTCTGAGTTCAAGACCAGCCTGTGTTATGTAGTGAGTTCAAGGCCCAGCTGAACTATGGAGGGAGACCCTCTCTCAAAAACAATAACAACAAAAAGTAAAAATGAAGTCAGAACACTGCCTTGCGTGCAAATATATTTGCTGCCATTGTCTGAGCCAGGGTAACTACATGAAGATCAGTAGAAGTCAGTGAGAGGTCCAGTATCTCAGCTAGTGTGGAGGCTCAATCAGAAGGATCACTTCAGCCTAGGAGTTCAAGACCAGCCTGAGCAGCCGAGCAAGACCTCAGCTGAGAAGGAAGGAAAGAAAACAGACAAAACAACCAAAAAAACAGGAAGATGACAAAGCAGTAGACTTGGGAAATGTAAAGGACAAAGGAAACACTGAGTTCAATTTGGGACATAAACTAGTTTCTAGCACGTGGGAGTCACATAACATTTGCTGAATAATAACACAAATAAGCAGATTCCTCTTTTTTCTTTCTGTGAGCACTTACAAAACTCATGTGCCAGGCACCGCTGTGAAGTCTTTACCTGTGTGACCTCTGCTCCTCTACTGGCATAGTGAACAGGTCTGCAAAGTGTGGTATTAGCACAGGCCTCCTTCCCAGGAGGCAACGAGGATCTGATTTATTCTGCTATCAGTCAGAAAGTGGACCGGAGCTGGCGAGATGGTTCAGCGGTCTAAAGCACCTGCTTAGGAAAACTTAGGAACTGGAAGGACTGCGATTCGATCCCTGGCACCACATGCTGTGCCAGCCCCAGCTCCAACCCAAGAGCAGGCTAAGCCAGCCATAATACAAAAATAAATAAATAAATAAATAAATAACATTTTAAACAAAAAGAAAAGAAAGAAAGAAAGAAAATGGACCAGCTGGGATTTGGGCCCGTCAGTGTGCTGCAAACCACTTGAAACCTCTGCCCACTTCTATTTCAGTACTAGAGTCTATCAAGATTCTGCACCCAGCCCAGGCTTTATAACTCCAGAACTCAGGAGACTGAGGCAGAAGGATCACCCGGAGCTCAAGGCCAGCCTGGGCTGCATAACAAGTTCAGAGCTAGCCTAAGTTACATAATGAGACACTGTTGTTTTAAAAGGTATTGGATCCTGCTTATAGCATTAGATGTTTAGTAATAAAGAATCCTATCACTCACGGAATGGGTAAGCGTGGTGGCGCATGTGTTGTGCATCTTAGTTATGTGTATTCAATCTTCTTTTTACTTCAGTAGAAAGAAACTAAGGATTAGAGATGTTAAAAACATACCTGTAAGCACATCACTGCTAAGCAGCCAAAGAGATCTGAGATCAGGTCTGTGTACTGTTGCCGGACTAGTCCGTGTTGAGCTATGTTATGCATTTGACTCACCGTACCTGTAGGTCCTGCATCCATTGATTCAAATAACTGTGAATCAGAACTGCTTGGTGCTCTGAGGCTGACACAGGATAGTCAGTGTGAGCCCAGCCTGGGTGACGTTTGGGCTCAGTGAGGCCCTGGTTTAAGGAAAAAAGAAAAAGAAAAAAAGCCCTCCCTGTCCTCAGCGTGCACACTTTTTCCTTGCATTATTTCCTAAATGGTGCAGTGCTCTAGCTGGTTATATGGTGTTGGCATTATGTAGCATTGTAAATAACCTACAGATGACTTAAAACACACAGCTGCATATGTGGAGGCTCTGGGAAAATGTGACATGGTTTTACATGAGGGACTTCAGAGAGGTGTGTCCTAGAACCAATTCCCTGAGGACACCAAGGGACAAGTAGATTTACTGTATCCTGTTGTGTTTTTAAATGATGGCATGGCTCCCACCAATTGCAGCCACCTTAGGAAGTGTGAACAGTTATTATTGTGGAACTGAGGTTAGTAGCTAGATGAGCACTTCTCAGACTTTGTTGCATAGGAGTCATAGAAAATGCTGGACGTTTTTCCAAATGGTTTGAATCAGATTTTCAAGGAGAACTCTTGCAGCTTGTCTTGGTCACTTTTCTCTCATTGCTGGAACAAAGTGCTGGACACCCAAAATTAGGGAAGGAAAGACTTGTTTAGCTCAGCTTGTGGAGGTTTCAGTTCATAACCAGCTGGCTCCAAGACAGGGTGGCCTGGCACAGGCTACAGAAGACAGCTGGGGACACGAGCTTAAAGGCTGCAGAAGACAGCAAAAAGCAACATGAGCAAAACGGGCGGGGAGGGGGGTATGTGGCTCTTTTTCTCCCTTATATTGTACATCAATACAACATCTGCTATCTGCCCACACCCACACCATCTCCCTGCCTTCCTCTTCCAGAAACTGAGGATGTTTACAGTCAAGACCCTGGCCTCCTGCTGAATCATTTAGATGAACTTTTAAACTTCCCAAGTTGACACAGGCAACACCTTAGAGCGGTAAGGGTGCATCCTTTTGCATCCTTTTGACCCCAGGATGTAGACCTGCTCAGTTGCTTAGGTGAGTTTTTAGACTCCTTAAGCAGTGCAAGTTCTTCAAGGATCCTATTCTGAGCACTGTTGTCAAGGATTACGTTAATTCATCATCTGAAATCTCTGGTTTAAGTTTTAATGCATTTCATTATCATCCCATAGTATTACTCCTTCAGTGCTGTTTCATAGCTGCTTCTGTGAATGCTGCGGAGGCTAAGCATGTTGATAAGAACCACTGGTGTGTACTCTGCCGCCTTGCTGTCACTGGTTTCCATGCTATGTTCCTTTCCCCTGATAAGATGCCCAGCAAGGTTAAATGGTCAGACTTGTTTTTAACAGAAACTCAATGTGTGATAGTTATGCAAGAAGAGCGCTGGCTTCAAATGTTACTTTCGCCTCTCTAAACTTCAGTTCCTCATCTGTAAAATTGGGTCGAGGCCCTACTTCTCCACAAAGTTTTTTTTTTTGTTGTTGTTGTTTTTTTTTTTTTTTTTTGTTATTTTGACAGGACTGGGGTCCGAACTCACGACCTTGCATTTGCCAGGCAGGCACTTGAGCTATCTCCCTGGCCCCTCCACAAAGTTGTGAGACAATATGGTGTCAGGATTTAGTCTTTTAATGAATGGTGACACCTCTAACTTTGGAGAGAAATCTCACACAAGTATTATGATGTGCAAGAAGGTCTGTCACTTCTCAGGAATGCTCAGGAGGAGACTGGCAAAACGAAGCGTGTATAAACCCGCTGTTCTTCATGACTAGTAGCATTCCTTCTAATTCATCCCACCCTATAGCTAACCAAGTTAGACATTTGCATTGGGTAAATATTTTGCAATCATCTCTTTTTCACTGCTCAGCCTGTGAACTAGGTCAACGCGACTGTCTTAGTCACTTTTCTCATTACTGAGACAAAATACCCAATCCCTGATGTTAAAGGAGGAAAGCTTTACTGTAGCTCCCACTTCGTAGAGGCTTAAGTTCTTCTTAGGCTGGCTCCAAGGCAGGGTGGGTTGGTTCATGGCGGTCAGAAAGGATGAAAGCTGCAGAGCAGTGAAGAGGCAGCAAGCAACCAACAGCTTTCTGTCCCTTTTATTCTATTCAGTAGCACTCACACCCAGGGTGGGGCACCCTTAACCCTAGCATGGTACAGCGAATCAGTCCCAGCATCCTACACTCTCAGTCCTGCCACCTCTAAGAACCCCCATCTATGACTGCATGAGGCTTGGGGGACAGCTATATGTAAGCTATAATGATATCCTAGTATTTGTTTTGTATGGATCAATTATTCAGCTATTGAAACATTGCTCTGGCAAAAGATCTGGTACTAATCACTGTGCATGCTTAAGCTTTTTCTGAGAATTATATTATTAAGCCAGAAACATTTATTCTACTAGTCTTCCTCCACAATAAGAACACCTTTACAGGGGTCGGCGAGATGGCGCAGTGGTCTAAGTGCCTGCTTAGGCAAGCTTTGGCAACTGCAGGGACCAGTGTTCAATCCCCGGCACCACATGCTGCACCAGCCCCACCCCCAGGACAGGCTGAGCCGACCATAATATAAAAAGATAAATAAAAAATAAAATAAAATATGACTTTAAAAGAAAAAAAACACCTTTTCAAAAAGAAATGTATTACTTACTGCAATGTCAGCTACCTAGAAATACTTCCATTACATAAAGACAGTGGATTGATACAATTTTAACTCCCTCCAGAATATTATTAAGGAAAAGTATTTCAACATTTTGGGTTGGAAATTATGAAGAGAATCTCATTTGAATTACTCAAATTGAGCTTGTTTTCTCATTTAATTACCAATGATTTTAAGCCTAGATTTTTCAAAGGAACAAAATATCTGATGATCTCTTAGATCCTGATGACGATGATTATTATTTTAACGTGCATAATAGTTTAAAAGGTAATACTGAATACTTACTGTGCCAGGCCTGCGAGAAAGCCTGTTATGCTTGTTAATTAAATTAACTTCCACAACACTATTACGAGGTACGTATTGCCATCTTGCCTCATTTCTAAGTGAAGAAGCAGAATCTCAGAGTGAATGGGTAGTTTGCCATGGTTCATATTTTAAGTAAAAATGAAGCTGAGGTGGTAATTTAAATCTGTCTAATTCTGAGCTCAGACATCTAACACATTATTTTTTCCCCTAAATCCTCCAAAGTGAACTAGTTTTGAAACAAATATATGCCATCATATAGTTTTTGAAAATAGGATCCCCCTAAAACAATCCGACAGAACACAGTCATCCCAAGTAATGGGAGTCACTGCTGTAAGCATGTCACCCTCATCAAGTTGACATTTCAATTAAGATAGCATTAGAACAGACCAGCAATTTTAGAGTGCAGCAGGTGCCAAAGCATTGTGTTTTAGTGTTTACTCGCAATGTATCTGATGCAAGTCCCTTGCTTTAGTTCAGATGTGAAGCAAGGGATAATAACACTTCTAAGGTGAAGTTACGATGATGTCTTCATTATCATGAGATAATTAAGTTTAAGTACCGAGGACGTTGCCTGCCATGTATTAACTACTCAATAGGTGCAGCTTCACACTTCCATTTCACTTGATTTCTAAATAATCTTAAGGTTTACATCTTAAGGTTTAATAATCTTAAGGTTTGACATATCTATTTCCAGTTCAAGAATCTTCCTAAAACTTTTCCTGCAACATTTCACTTTCTAGCAGGAGAAAGGTAGATCCTAGCCTGTGAATTATTAAATAGTGTTAGCTGGGCATGATGGCACATGCCTGTGATCCCAGCGCTCGGGAGGCAGGGGCAGGAAGGAGGATCATCAGGAGTTTGAGCCAGCCTGGGCTATAAAGTAAGCTTAAAACTAGTGTGAACTGCATAGTGAAACCCTGTCTCAAAAAGAGAACAAAGAAGGTAAGAAGGTTAGGATCTTGGATTATAGCTCAGGGATAGAAAGCTTTTCTCATGTGCAAAAGACCTGTAAAATGAGTAAGTAAATAGTGCATTTTAATCAAGATGCAAGAGAGACCAATCCTATATTATTTGTTTAAGGGAGTCCTTTCTCAGAAACCTCCCTCTGTCTCTGCTTACCTGTTCTTCCCTTCTTCCATAATAGTGTATCACCTGGTTTTGGCTTGATAAATGACCACAGATATCACATGTGATCCCACCTCTCACTTCTCCCTGCAACTAGGTAAACTCAGTTCTATGGGATAAAAACAGAGGTATCTTTCACTAACTTTCTCAGGAGATAGCTAGTGTGTATGCGTTCTTTGGTTCTCTCACTCCATTCCTCCATTTTACTGCCTTGAATCAAGCACCACCGTCTGAACTTAAAAATGTGAACTATTCCTAAAGGGCTACAGGGAGCACAACCTCCTGTGAGGCCTCGAACTCGAGCCACCCTGCCGAAGCATCCCAGGATCCCTGGGCCTCACAAACTAAGAAGCAGTGAACGTTGCTCCCTTACGCCGCTATGCCACTACCGTGTTGTTGGGTAACTTGTTGTGCAATGACAGGTAATGACATAAAGAAAGCACTGCCTTGGCCCACCATGGTGGGACATGTCTGTCATCTTAGCACTGGGGAAGCTGAGACGGGAGGAACGTGAGAGACTTTATTAAAGAAAAAAAACTTTATTTACACTACTGACGTTTTGGATTTTCTGCCACTCACCAATAAGTCTAACTCTTGGTTTGCTTTTCTAGTTAAATTGTTGTAGATTTCACCTACAGGAGCTACTTTTCAGGTGCTGTTCCTAGAGTTCCCCCAAATGGAGAGCTAGCAGACGCCAAGGGAGCATCTTGTCCAGTCTCCTCATGTCACACCTCAAAGTAATAGATAACATCTAATGATCCCAGGGTCAGACTCAGTTCTTTTGCCATGGGTCCTGTGTTAGGTTTCTAAGTTCCTCTGTGTGATGGTAAGGAGACAAAGAATTACAGTAAAGAATTGCATATTATTGTAAGGATAATAGCAACAAAGTTTAATGGAGTTCTATTGGGACAGTATGCTCAGAGTGAGTAGAGTTGCATCAGTAGAAGGGAAAATAACATTAATGTTAATGTGTTGACTTTAATAATTTAAAATGTTGGGATAGCTTAGCAGACTAGCACCTGCTTAGTCAAGCACAGGGACCAGGGCTCGGTCCCCATTACGACTTGCCGCAAAGGCCCCATCCTCCAGGCACACCGAGCCAGCAACTGAATCCGGGCATGGTGGCACCTGCCTGTAATTCCAGGGCTGGCAAGGCTGAAAACAAGAGGATCACTATGAGTTTGAGCTGCATAGTAAGACCTTGCAAAAAAAAAAAAAAAAAAAGAATTTAAAATGTTGCACCTGATCTAGGGTGCCTCCCATTGGGTCTTCTAGACCCATTGTTCTTGATGGGCAGATTGATTGATAGGGTGACAAATCATGTCGTCTGTATCTATTGCTTCTGCCTTTTCCCATAATTTATTATAATTGGATGTATGAGATGCATGAACATTTCATGAACTTCAAGCAAAGAATAGTTACTATAGTTAACTGCTGTGTCAATTTGAGTAAGAAATACTCAGCTGATTGGTTTGGCACAGTAATGATGACTGAATGATGGACTTAGCAAAGAGGGAACCCCCCTCCCCCCACGGTCTGGATTGCACCACACCATGTAAAACAATAGGCTTGTGGCGTGGATAGAATAAAAAGGGAAAGGACAGAGTCTGACTTGTGTTTCCTTGGTGAGGCTCCAATCTTCACCACTGCTGTTGGATGTCCATCTCCCGGATTCTAGTGCAGGCTCTTCAGTTTTCAAACATCAACCCTTCAGCTTCCTGATGCAGATAGCAAGATGACTAAGCAGTGAGCTCCACGGCTTTCACCTTTTGACTGGATTCTTCCACCCACCATTGTGCAGATGGACACTTTGCACACCCAACTCTGCAGGCAGCGATTGTAAGCATACCTTGTAAAAAAATATATTTATATTATATAGTGTTATATTATATTACATCTATTACTCTAGTGATACAATAGGCCAGGCTAGAGAAGCTAACACTGGTAGATTTTGTTTTTCCACTTTGAAATCTCTTTAGGTGAGTCCAGGGATCTTTGCTTTCTTATCTCTTCCTGCTAAATAGGCCCTAGGACAAAGATCAGGGAGTGACATTTGGCTGGGCATGCCCAGGTCCAGGTGAGTGAAGGAAAGTGTCCCTTAGCCTAGCTCCACACTAAGTACATGCAGTTCACTTTCAGGATGACTTGTAAAGCAGGAACTTATTGTCTCATTTCACACACAAGAAACTGGGTCCATACCCTTCACTTTTTGCTTTGCTTTCTCTCTATTGCTAAAGAACCCTTTTAAACCAGTTCAAGGGCAGGGTGTAGCTCAGTGATCTAGTGCATGGGTAGCATATATGAGGCCCTGAATTTCATCTTTAGCACCCACTGCCCCCAAAATGCAATTATAACCAACTGTCAAAGTTTGGTTAAAATCTTACACCCACAAGAAGGGATCTATAGAAATCCCGCCAAGGACCCTGGTAGGAGAGACATTTGAGAACAAGTATACGGAACTATAATAATCAGAGTTATGTTTACACAAAGAAAATGGTCACTGGTTAAAGTTCATCTAACTCCTTCCTGACTTTTCTGGGTCAAGGGTGATTCATTTCCCAGAACAGGTAAGCCATTGCTGTCCTGCTGGAGTCCTTCTTGCATATGTGGTCAGTTAATATATATATTAATTGTTTTGCATTCCTTGTTATTCAGTGTCCCAGACCAAGTATGTACAGTATTTGAGGAAATGAAATGAGCAAATGATTTCTTGTGGTTCTGGAGATAGGTAGGTTGTGGCAGAGGAGGGATTAGAGCTCAGGTTAACATTTTACATGTTTGAAGAAGTTATTAATCAGTGAATAGGAATCTCACTTTTTCTGTCTACGTAACTCCCAGAATTTACAAATGTTGAGAGTCTTTTTTTTTTTTTTTTTTTTTTTTTTTTTTTAATTGAGAATGTTTTATGTACTCTAGTTTTGAGTGATTTTTTTCCCTTATTTCATCAGAGCTAAGAAGGAAGGAAGCAGAAGTGCTGTTTTTCCCTGAAACACTGTTTTCTGCTTGTCTTTGTATAAAGATTAAGCAAATGTCTGCCAGGTTTCTTCACTGTAATCAGCATACACCTGACAGTTTACGGGAAGCCTATCTGTCGTTTTCATTCCAGAAATGCATATTTTTCCTTATGGCTTGCTACTCACATGGGAGTTGAGTTGCGCCTTCCCTCAAGCCATACACACTGTACCCTACAAGTTAACCCATAGTAGAGCTTTTGTCTAGAAGTCAAGGGGCTGCTGTTGACTTGGCATTGTTTATTAAAGCACAAGTAGATAGGGACAGGTGTAGCTCTGTGTTTGAATATTCCCTTAGCATTTGAAAAGCCATGTAAAGCAAAACAACACCTGGGTATGTTCAGAAATGGAAGGCTCTTGTCTGTCTTGAACATTTACTAAGAAACATTACAGACCAACATCCTATCTCTCTGTTTGTAAAGAAGCAGACCATGGTGTTTTGTTCTTCTGTTTGGTTGTTTGTGGGTTTTTTGTTGTTGTTTATTTTGAGACATGATCTTGTTATGTAGTGTAGATTGACCTTGAACTCATTGTGGAGCCCAGGCTGACCTTGAACTGATGGTAATCCTCCTGCTTCAGCCAGAGATTACAGGCTTACGCCAGTACATTGTGGTTTTGTCATTGCCTACTCTTTCTTGAGACAGAGTCTCACTATGCAGTTCCGGCTGGCCTTGAGCTCACTTTGTATGCCAGGCTTGTTTTGAACTCACAGCGATTCTCTTGCCTCAGCCTACCAAGTGCTGGGATTACAGAGGTGTGCCACCATGCCTGGCTTTCATTATCCACTTCTTGACAAAAGGTGATTTAAGGAATAAAAGTTATTCCTTACCTGGACATTCACAAATTTTATAGTGAGCCTTACCTTCTTTTCCATAGGAATTGGAAATCTGAGCCTCACTCAAAGCCCTTATGAGACATGAGCTCCTGCTTAAGGAGTCAAAGTGAAAACCTTTTAAAAAGAGGAAATAATCAATGAAAGCAAGAAGGACTTAAAAGTAGCATGTTGGCCTTAATTTTTTAAAAGAACTTTATGTATATTAATGAAAAATAATTTCTGTTTTATAAAGGACTTGCAAATTTCCATTTATTCTTGAAGCAAAAAATATTTAATGTCTATTATGTACTAGTTCTAGGTTTCTCAGATAAAGACAGATAAACACATTACCATGTAATGTTAAGTATTCAGAATTGCTAAGAAATGATGTTACTTATTTAGTAAACTATTCTTTATTTGTCATTTAAAAATACTTATGTACTAAAAGCTGCCGTGGTAGCTGAAGGATTAACAAGAAGGAAACACTTGACAGACGGCTACAGCTCATTCAGCATAGAATAATGCCAAACTTTGAATCCCCTTTAAAAGCCTATTTTTAAAGAACAGGACTTTGGATTCATTCAACTCCGTATCTTATTGCCAGGTTAATGCTAAATGAATGGAAGTAAAGTCTTTGAAGTCCCAGAGGGGCACAATAATTGCAGGCTGAGCTCAAGGGCGCGTCCTACCAGAAAACCCTCTTGGCCTCCTGCAGACTAGAGCAGGACGCCATGCTGGAGACAGAGTCCAGGGCGCTGCTCTCTGGCTGCCACACTCTGGGTTCCACGTGGCGTGCTCTTCTGCTGGGGCAGAGAACAGCAGTCCCACAGTCGTCACCGTTGGCCTCAGGACAGAGGTTTATAGCACAGCTACCTTCGCTGCGGGGAGCTAATCACACAAGACTGTCCTGAGCGTGAGGTGAAGCACGTGCGAGGAGGCAAGCCGGGATGGCCCTAAATCCCCGGCTCTCCCGCACTAGTCTTCTAACCTTCTGCATGCCAGTGTGTCTCCTTAAATGTCTTTTTCCTTTTCTGTTGAATGGGGAAAAACAGAATACTCCGCATGTTAGGAGGCTCGCACACAGTAATTTGTGGGAAGCATTTATAATGCTTGGTAAATGGCAACACTTTAATATATTTTAATGGCTATTTACTTCTCTACTTCCACCTATAGCTATTTTCTTTCTTTTTTTTTTTTTTTGCGAGACCGGGGTTCAAACTCATGACCTTGCACTTGCCAGGCAGGCACTTGTGCCACAGAGCTATCTCCCTAGCCCCTATAGCTATTTTCTTATCCCCGCCCCCTGTTCTGCTTTTCCTTGCCTATTTATTTCAGTCTTAACTTACTTAACCTTTTCCTCTTCTCGGCTCTTATCTTACAGCATGTATGTGTCCAGCTAATCCTCTTCCATGCGCTCTTATTCACCACCTCTAGGGAAAAGAGTGCATTGTGCGACCCTGTGTCCGGGTCGGTCGGGTGCTCTGTTCTACATTAATCAGGTTGCTGTTACTGGGGAGGGGGGGGCTCCTAAGAATCGAATTACGGAGAAAGAAGATTATATTTTGGCTCACTTTTGGAGGTGTCGGTCCCTGATTTCTCATTCCCAGGGCTCCTGGCCCGGAGCACTCCTAGAAGGCCCCTCTTGCACTCCAAGATTCCGGCGCCTTTCAGAGACAGGGCTATGAGATATAAGATTAAGACTGGAGCAAACGGGACAAGTACCTGAATGTACAAAGGTCACAGAAACCCATGACTAGCAGGTCAAGCGAGAGGTTTTCTAGAAAGAGAGGGCGTGACCACACGGGAGCCAAAGTGGCGCCAGGCTCCCAGCTAAGCACTGTGGCCGACCAGAAAGGCGCTGCTTTCAGTCTTATCCGCACGTGGGCAGGACAAAGCAAAACGCTGCTCCGGACCCTTCTCCATTCACACGTGGTGGGAAGCAAACGAGTCTTTCCATAGCGCCCTCTAAATCTAGCGCCAGGCCAGGTGAGTTTCTGTTAAGGTAGATTTCGCAGGGCGCAGGAGCAGGAAACCGACCCGGGAATGCTGGGTACAGAGCAGCCCGCCCTTGCCCTTGCGGCCGGAGACCCTCACCGTTAGCCTGCTCTCCACATGTCCAGCACACTCTTCCCTTGCCGTCAGCAGGTGTACACCCTTGCTATCCTCCTGTGCATCTGGTTCCGTTCTTTGATGAGAGCACCAAGAACCTGGAGAGACGCCCGAAGGGGTTCCCATCTGTCACCTCCAGGGACTAAGCCTCAGTGTGCGCTGTCAGGGAACACTTCCCCAAAACATGCCAACTTGGAGGTCCAAAGAGTGTATCAAGACTCACTCTAGCTACCAAAGAGCCAATGAACAGGAAGACATCCAAGATGGGACATGTCTTGAACTTTCTAGAAATTATATGAGCTTTATTTTATGTATTTTTTAAAGTCAAGATCTTGCTGTGTAGGTCAGGCTGTCTTTCAACTCAGTATATAGCTGAGGTTGTTCTCAAACTCACAGTAATCCTTCTGCCTCAGCCTCCCAAGTGCTGGGACTACAGACTTGCACCACCATGCCTGGCTAAACTTACATGTACTTTAAAAGGACCTGGAAAAACTCTGACTACCTAGGTTGACATAACCAAGGCAGAGGAAGTGGCCAGGGGCCTGGTGGTGGTGGAAGGGACAGAACCCAGGTAGATATTATGTGAATGCCTTTCGGATGGCAAACTATGAGACTCCTGGTCAGTGTGGGAAGAGCTGGAGGCAAAATTCTCCAGTGACAGGTGGAGGAAGCACCTTGAGGTGTTTGGATTTAGACCTAAGGAGTCCCCCAATCCTGCCATGTGCTCGCAGGCAGGCCTTTGGGAGGTGTTGGGTCGGGGAGGTGCTGGTCATCAGGGGATGCTAGCAGCTGAGTACACTGCCACAAGGTGAGGCCTGGTTAGGCGCCACTCCGAGGGACTGTGGCTCCCTCCTTGGCTCCTCCCTTTTCCTTCTGGCTCCTGGCAGCCCTGACCTGAGGAGTTCTTCCTTTGCCTTTTCTCCTGACCAGGAACCGTAGCCATAAGCCAAGGTCCCCTTGGCCTTGACTTAGTGGGAGTAGAATATTCTGTTCTAGTAGTGAGAAACAGCCCAAGACGGCCTGTGAGGGAGAAGGATCTTAGAAGCTTGCCACCTCTTGGGCACTGCAGACTAATGGTGGTTGATGTTAATTAAATCAAAGACTTAAGACACCCCAATAAGCCGGGCGTGGTGGCCCATGCCTGTAATCCCAGCACTTGGGAGGCTGAGGCAGGATCAGTGTGAGTTCGAGACCAGCCTGGGCTACAAAAGTGAGCTCAAGGTCAGTCTGAACTGCATAGTGAGACTCTCAAAAAGACAAAAAAAAAAAAAAAGACACCCCAGTAACTGTTTGTAGCTACCTAGTTTTGGGGAAATATTTGCTAAAATTTAGGGGGAAATATAGCTTTCTCCCAAACTAGATACAGTCCAACCACCAAAAGACAACCTCTGTTACTTTTTGAATATAAATATGTAAAAATATTAAAACTGTGCCTATTTTAAAAGACATTTGTGAGCCGCCCTTGGAGTGTAATGGCACACCTGTAATCCCAGCACTTGAGAGGCTGAAGCAGGAGGATCACTACCAGTCTGAGACCAGCCGGGCTACAAAGTTAGCTCCAGGCCAGTCTGAACTGCATAGTGAGACCCTGTCCCAAAAAGATGCACACACACACACACACACACACACACACACACACAAAGGCATTTGTTCCTATGTCAGGACCCCAACTTATGTCTGTGGTGTTATTGAAGAAATGTATTCTTTCCCACAAATACAAGCATTTTTAAGCATTGTTTAACTTTGTTTTTCACTGAAACGTAAGTCTTGGTTTCACTTTATATCAGCAAATAGAAGTAAAGATTTTTTTTTTAACAGAAATACATTTTCAGTCTGATGGCTGTGCTCTAATGTATTTATCCTGTATCCAGTATCTTGGGTGTGGTGATGTATATTTGGTTTTTGTTTGTTTGTTTTGCAGGACCGAGGTTTGAACTCATGACCTTGTACTTTCTAGGCAGGCATTTGTGCCATGGAGCTATTTCCCTGGCCCCAGTATTCAGTATCTTAATGACAGTCATTTGTTTTCATTTTCTTTTGTGAGTGTGAGAAGGGATTTATTTTATCTTTATTTTGCTATGCTAGGGATTGAATCCAGGGTTTCACATGCGCTAGGCAAAGGTTCTCTCCCAGCCCCACTCCCAGCTTACTATATGTTGGGACCAGACTTCTTTCCTGCCATTCTGGGCTAATTAGTGTGTGCAGATTCTTACCTTCAGACTCTGACCCCAGCACCTGAGAGTGTGACTGTGCCTGCCTGTTGATATGGTACCTTTAAAGAAGGAAATTGAAAAGCAGCCGTTAGAGGGAACAGTCCAACCTATCTGATAGTTTTGTAAGACTAGGAGGCCAGGCACACTAGATGCATGTATTCCTAGAGAATTTGTGCACGGACACTGAGAAGGAGGTGATCTACAAGCCGTGAAAGAAACCTCAGAAGCAAACCTGGTGATAGCCAGATCCTGGATTTCTGGCCTCCAGAACTATGTGAAAATAAATTTCAACCTAGGTAGTACACGGTATTTTGTAATGACAGCCCTAGTAAGCTAGTAGACACACCAACTCATCCATAAGACTGTAGGTGAAACCAAGTTGGTAATAGTAGTATGCCCTATAACTAAAGAGGCCAATGCAGCATGCACTCCTAAAGCCCACCCATTTCATAGGGCCGAGGCAGGAAGCTCTGGGTTTAATGATGACATGGGCAGCTTCATGAGACTGTCTCAAAACAAAAATTTTATTATTTTTTTTTTATATTATGGCTGGCTCAGCCTGCCCTGGGGCTGCAGCATGTGGTGCCAGGGATGGAACTGCGGTCCCTGCAGTTGCCTAAGCTTTCCTAAGCAGGCGCCTTAGACCACTGAACCATCTTGCTGGCTTTCAAAACAAAAATTTTTAAAGGCCAGGGTATAGCTCAATGGTAAAGTGCTTGTCTGGCATCATGAGGCCCTAGATTCACTCCCCAGTACCACAGAAATAAAGAAACACAAGGAAGGAAGGAAGGAAGGAAGGGAGGGAGGGAGGGAGGGAGGGAGGACAGAGAAGGAAGGATGGATTTGAAGAAACTGTAGACAAAAAAGGTACATATATGGAGATGCATTTGCATATAAAGTAGAATAAAAGAAAATGAAAAAATAATGCAGTATTTGATATTGCATCTCAAGTTACTATTTTCTTTAGTAATAACAGCATTCCTATTTCATCCCAAAATCTATAGTTTCTGTAGCAGCTGTTGGTTAGCCATTTTGACTGAGTGACAGTGATGCTCAATTCTGGGACTGAGTTAGGATTGATCGCAACTGTTTTCCACTCTCAGTATTCTTCCAGGGCTTATTTCACAGCTAACCTTTTATCAAGGAGAGTGCTATGCGTGCTACTCGTGGTACAACGTCTTAGCATCCACTTTTAGGTTGCCAGGGAATGATGTTTTTTTCTTCCCCCTGGAGTATGCGGTCTTTAGGGGGTGTAAGACTGGGGAAGAGAACCCAGGTTTTGGATTGCATGCTTGTCATTCTAGCAGTTTAAGAAGATCACACATTCAAGCCTAGCCTGAACAGCTTGGCAAGTTACAAAAACTTGCCTAATAAAAAACAAAAATGGAGGGGGCTTTCCACCAATTCTATAAGGCACTGTACCATTTTCCCACACCTTACCCCTTCTTACTATGAATCGAACCCAGGGCCCTTCCAAGAGATAGATGCCCAGTCCATTGTATATTTAGTTTACTATTACTATTACTTTGGATTTCTGAGAGGGGTTAAAAGGCCCAGGTGTATGCTGCTGAGGCTAATTCACAGCTCACTAGGTAGCCCAGGCAGGTCTCAAACTCATAGCAGTCTCTTGCCTCAGTCTTCCGAGTGCTGAGAGTTTTGGGCATGTGCCACCACACGCGGCTCATCTTTTATTTTGAGAAGAGATCGTGCCAGGTTGCTAGCTGCCCAGGCTGGGCTAAAGTTCTGGGTTTACCATGTGGGTTTTATGCCCTCTGTTGTGTGCCTTATCCGGTCTCCTGATGGTGGCTAGTGGATGGATGATGGTAGGATTTGCTGCTGTCATACTTGAAAAAAATCACAAAGCTGGCTATGCTGACAACCTAGGCCTTAGGGACGATTCCTATCTGCCCTGGTCCTAGGGGCCCGGGACAATTCGATACAGGTCAATGTCTCCTTTCCCCACAAAGTTCAATTTAAACTCATTATTTCATCTGTAGCTCATATGGTGTGAATTGATATATTACTCTGTGTGGAGCTAATACAGTTTTTTTAGAAAAATGATCCTTAGGCTTTATTAATATTTTAGTGTTTTCATTTTGTCTTAAGTTCTGTGAAATACCCAGAGTCCAAAGTAGTTGTTGGACTACAACTCAGCTGACTACACAGCATCAAATTTGGGTCGTAGCAAGACCATGTGTAGAGGGACATCTTGGTTGCCAATTTTCAGTGTGGCTGGTTGTACAGCTCTGTTAGTGGACAACAGAGAAAAATAGGTGAATGAGAAACACAACATGGTAGATTTATTTATTTTCACTTATGTATTTGGTACAGGGTCTCACTACGCAGCTCGGACTCATAGCGACCCGATTTTCAGCTCCCCCAGTGCTGGGATTACATGCATGTGCCACCACTCCCAGGCTAGATAGCAAGCTCAGCATACACCTAGAGGCAGGGCCAGCACGGCACAGGGTCCCAGTGATTGAACTGTAGTCCTTGAGTTTGCCTAAGCAGGTGCTTAGTCCACTAAGCTCTTGCTGGCCCTAACATGGTATATTTAGAGTTAGTTAAGGGTCAGGGAGAGATAGCTCAGTAGAATAAGCACTTGCCTGGCAAGCGCAGGGTCCTGAGTTCAATCCCTGGTACCACAAAAACAAAAAACAAACCAACAAAAAAAAAACCCAAACTAAAGTTAGTCAAAATGAGAAAGTTAGCCACGATCTTGCTTTGCTTCTTTACTCAACATTTATTGAGTACTAATGGCAAAGTTCTAAGTGTTGAGGATAAAATAAAGTGCATGTTCTCACGGGGTTAATTCTTCTACATAACTGGCTCCCCTGAGGTCTCTGATTCAACACTCCATGATAGCTGAAATGAAAGATCAGAATAAAGAAATAAGGAACAAATTAGACAATGTTCCCTGATGTAAGATATTAAAAGTATAGATGTTTCAAAGCTCTAAACAGAAGGGCAGAGAGAAACTGGGCAAAGGGTTGTAATCCTGTAATCCCACAATTTGGGGGGCTCAGGTGGGGAGATCACCATGAAATGGAGGCCAGCCTAGACTACACAGTGAGTTTAAGGCCAGCCTGTGCAACATAGCAGATCTTGTCCCGAAAGAAGGGGGGGAACGGACCATGAGGACACAAAGCAAGAGGGTAACAAAAGGGCAGAGAGGAATCTTTGTGCTGTTACTTAATCTTCATAAAAATCCTTTCAAGTAGGTATTATCATTGCCATTTTTTGCTTGTTTTTTTTTTTGAGACAGGATCTCCATAGATAGTCCAGGCTGGCCTTGAACTCTCGGCTGTCCTGCTCATCCTCCCTCTCTGTGCCACCACATCTGGCTCCTATGCCATTTTATATAACAGGAAAATGAGGCACAGGTGCAGGTCACGTAGGTCGTCCAAGATCCTATTATAAAAGCAGGACGTTCACGTTTATCTCTAAAGTCTGTGATTTTAAGCACTGAGCCCCTTGCTTGCTAAACATTAAAAACAAACAAACAAACAAAAAGGCAGCGGTAGCAAAGCAGACAGGCTCCCCAGCAAGGTCCCTTAAGGCTCCTTCTACCCCATCATTTGTTGTCTACTTATTGGGTCCCTGTGTTGGGAGGAAATAGCGACGATCTAGTCACCCGGGCGGTCAGCGCATCTCTGATTCCTGCCCTGCCGGAGTTTACGGCCATTAAGCAGCAGGCGACGCGTGTGTCCCGCGCCTGTATCTGTCCAGCCCGGGAGGGCGGCGGGGCAGGGGCCGTGGGAAGAGGCGGGCCCGGCTCAGCCTCCGTAAGTCTCTCCGCTCGCAGCAAGCGGAGGGGACCGTTGCGCGGCTCTCTCCGCGCCAGCCCTTCCTTCCAGAGCCGGGTTCCCGGGCCTCGCTGGAGGCTCTGGGCCCGCGCCGCCGAACCACAGCCGCAGCTTCCTCCCACGGGGGCGGGGCGGGGCGGGGCGGGAGGGGCCGGCGCGAGCCTCCGCGCGCCCCGGTCACGTGGCTCGAGGGACCGCATGGCGGCGGCCCGCGCGTCCCCGCGTCGCGGCCAGCGGGACAGCGCGGGCGCGCGCGCCGACGGGGCGGGCGCATGCGCAGGGGGGCGCGCCGCCTCTGCCCCGCGGCGAGGGTGTCTATGGAGAGGCGGCGGTTGGCGCTGCTGGAGAAGCGGAGGCTGAGGCCGTGGCGATGGCGCCCTTCCCTGACGAGGTGGACGTCTTCACCGCACCGCACTGGCGGATGAAGCAGCTGGTGGGGCGCTACTGCGACAAGGTAACGGCGCGGGCGCGCGCCCGGCGGCGGCGGGCGGGTGGGCTGCGGGCGGCTGGGCCTGCGCCGCGCTCCGCCTCCGCCGCCGCTGTCACCCGCGCCCCCTCCCAGAACGGACCCCGCGGGGACCCGGGAGCCGCCGCGCCGCCGCCCACCGCCCGGGCCTGCGGGGCGTCCGGCTGCTCGCCGCCCGGCGGAGGGGCCGCCTCGGGACCCGCTCGGCCGCGCAGGCCCAGGCCGCGCCCGCGCCCGGCGGCTCGGGGGTCCGCGGCGGCTGTGGGGCTCCCGAGACGACTTGCGGCTCGCAGCCGTGCGGCGCGCTTCCGCCCCGCGTCCGCCCTTCGGCCCGAGTGCGGGGCGCCCGCTCCGCTGGCCGCCGCGGGACCTGCGCTTCCCCAGGAGGGCTTTGGTTTGCCCTGCAACTTTCGCGTCCCCTGCTCGCCCCGCGTATTTGTGGACGCGGCGCGGGCTTCGCGGGGAGACGGCTGCGCTTTGTTGGAGTTCTTCGCCCGGCGGAGGGACCGGGGGACCCGGGAATGGGCGCCCGCGGGCCGCCGCCTTCGCCCGCCTCCCAGGCGCGCGCCGGTTCACGCCGGCGGCGCCCGAGGAATCTGCTCGCCCGGCGGCAGGCCGCCCCGCGCGTGCGGACGGAGGGCCCGAGTGGCAGCTGCGCGACGAGGCGCACAAGTAAACTTCGCACTTGCAGAGATGACGTGGGCTGGAGCAGAGCCGCTCGGGCAGCCCGCCGGGGTGGCGGTTGGAGGATGCCCCGGGCTCGGCGCGTGGCCGCGCGCGGGCCGGCGGTGCCAAGCTTGGCGCTGGGGCTTCGGGTCGCAGCAAGCAGCGCCGCTCCACGACCATCTTTTCCCTCCCTCCATTTTGGAAGTTAAAAATAAACAAATGTAGTTATAACCTTAGGACTTTATAGGGTAGTGATTCTCAACCTGCGTGCCGTTAAACACTCAGGTAAGGGCATTGTGCAGCCGCTGGTGAGAGGCACTTACCCAGGAAAAGTTTAGGGAATAGATAAGGCACTCAGCAGAAGTGTGTGGCCCTGCAGCTTTCAACAGTCGGTGCTGCAGTGTCTTTAACCTCTTCTGACGTGTTCTAACAGTATCTTTTAATTGGAAGAAAGAAAAAGTTGGAGATTTTTTTGTTTTTCAGAAATCAAAAATGAGGCTTTCGAGATAGCTCAGTGGTTTAAGCACTTGCGCTGGCAATTCCAGTCAGGCCCAGGGGTCAGTGGATCGATCCCCAGACCCACCGGAAAGGCTGCCTGAGTCAGCCAAAAAAAAAAAAGATAGTTAAATCCCAGCTTTCAGGAGGCTGAGTCAGGAGCAGTCAGTAGTTACAGGCCGGCCTGGCCTCGGTAGTGCATTCAGGGCCAGTCTAGATTAGGTAGTTCCTGTCTCAGAAATAAATAAAAAGCAATGGGGACGCATAAAGCCTAGCTTTTCTATTTTACATTGATGACAGGTTGTCTAGAGATCACCTGATATTATATGGCAGATTTTGTACACACTTTCCTCAGGTTCTGATTTTCTTCAGCTTCCAGCTGTTTGTGACCTCCCCAAATAATCATACTAAGCTTATCAGCCATATTGTAAAATTTTGAATGAATGTCATTTTTTGTGTCTTTCTGGTGATAGAGAACTTTACAGTAGATTTGGAGTATGCAGTTGCCTTTTCAAAAAGACGAGTCCAGATTCTTTTCAGTAGTTTCCCTGTTTCATAGTTTAATAAAAACATTTTCATCTTGACATAGCATAAGTTGAAATTATTGCTAATTCTTAGCGTAGCAAGAAATCACAATTTTGAATTAACTAATGTAGTTAATGGAGTTACTGTATTTATGTATTAAGATTAAAACTCTGGTTTTGTGAACCCTGACAAAGGTGACTTAGCCATGAAAAACACTGTGTAGGAATTGACATCATTATTTCTTCTTGATCTCAGCAGCCAGTGGAATCTCTCTTAAGATGTCTTTTGTAAGCAATCCTGGGTATTTTGTGATGGCCGAGTGGTTTTAAAGTAATAAAGATTTCGATGTTTTGTCATTTGAAATCATCTGGTTGTGTGCAGTCAGCACAACCTCCAGTCAAGCTGTCCAAAGCGAGGACTAGTTTTTAATGGTCAAACTAAAAAGTACCAAGTGTGTTATTTACTATAGTCTATATTTTGACTCTCAATGTCCTTGTAACTATAAAGAAGTTAGTTTTATTTCCAGTGAAATACTGCACTTAACTACAGTATATTTTAGGATTATTCATTTATTTACTAGACTTAAATCAGTTATTTCTCTGCTGAGATTAATTAGAACTATTTTGAAGTATTTGTAGGCCACATGAAATATTGATGCATATTCTTAATATTTTTTTCATGGATCTCTCTCCCTCCCCCCCATTCCCTCTTTTCTCTCTTCTTTCAATGTTTTGAGGTGGGGGTCTGGCCATGTAGCTCCAGCCAGCGTTGAACTCACCACATAGCCCAGGCTGGCCTGGAGCTATAGCTTCATCTTCCTGAGGTCTGAGGCTATAGGCCTGTGCCAGTACGCCTGGCTCTCTTAGTTTTGTAATAGGTCTTACCTTTGCAATCTAAATGACAGTCTTTTAGGTAGGTAAAGGTAGGGTGTATTTCTGTTTTGTCGCTGGGGGTTTATAGGGCTAGATTAGATAGTTAACGTTGATTTCAAATTCAGACGATTTTAATCAAAATTTTCATAAGATGATCTTTTTCCCATTTTATTCCAATCCTGAAAATTTAACTTTATTAGTTCTGTTGGATGAGTATGCTGTTTGTGTTTGTCATTAGGCCCTGTAGCTTGGCCTATGTAAAATGTGGTAACAATTCCTTTTTTGAGAATGAGTGTTAATTCAGGCTGGCCTTGAACTCACTTTGTAGCCCAGGCTGGTTTCACAGCAATCCTCCTGCCTCAGCCTCCTGGGTGATAGGATTATTGATGCACAGCACCATACCCAGCTGTGGTGATAATTCTTAAGGAGTTGCCAGTTTAATGTCTGATAACATCTGTGCTAAGATGGACATCCAGTTGGCTTCATAGGGAAGAGAGTATTCAGCTTGGTGTTCACTTGTGAGGAGAGGTCTGAGGAACAAAGTGGGTGAAAGTTGTGAGGATGTGGGAAGGAGCCACAGACCTAAGTCACTTACAAAAGTTCAAGTGGCGAAGTGGTGGAGGCCCTCAGATGTGCCCATATTTGAATTAACTGTGCCTTCTACTTTGTTTATTTAAAAAGGATGTTTAAAGACCAAAACTTTTAAGAAGCAAGCAAGCCCAGAATAATTTTGGCTAGAATAATTAATAGAAAAAATATAGTTTAATAGTCTTTCATTTTCCTCACTTTTTTTATGTACCTACAAAAATGTACTAACTGCACTTTGGAAGTTTTAGTGGAGAGGATATTATATTGAGAGCTGGGCAAGCGAGGAAAGGAGATTTAATGAGCTCTCGCTACACGCTGAGGTTGTTTTCCCTAATCCTCGAAGAGCCCTGTAAGACAAGTATTAGCCCTCAGTAAAAAATGAGGACACAGTCTTAGTGGTTGTACAGCTCATTCAAGTAGTAATTAGTAGAGTCTGAAATTTAATCTTGGGATTTTTTTTTTTCCCCTTCTGAAGCCCGTGTTTTTACATTACCTCACTGATTCTGCTACTTTTTACTAACTTCATGATTTTACACAAAATAGTTCATGTGTAGCGTCATTGTTTATGAGTTTCTTCAGTGAATGTACATCTCCTTTAATGAAAGCATTGTCTGGCTGAATAGACAGAAAGTAAAACTTATTTGTGTGAAAATGGTTCAGTTTTGTTACATGTTTTCTATATTTTTTTGGGCAGTATAGGAGGTTGGACTGAGCCAAGGGCCTTGCATATGCTAAGAGCTGTATCACTACCCCTTATGATTTCTTTTTCTTTTTAAATTTTGATTTACAGGGCCAGCCAAATAGCTCAGCAGATTAAAGCACCTGCAGGCAGGCATAGGAGCTGAGGATTTGATTCCTGGGCCTGTGTTGGCCCTGTTTGCCAGCGTGCTGAGACAGCTATTGAGACTGGGCGTGGTGGCACTGGCCTGTAATCACAGCTCTTGGGAGGCTGTAAACAGGCAGATCACTACAAGGGAGACCCTGAACACCCTGTAGACCCTTCCCTAAAAAAAAAAAAAAAATTGATTTACAGTCTTCCTGCCTCAGCCTCACAAATAGCTGGCATTGCAGGCCTATGAGACCGCTCCTGGCTCCTATCTTTGTTTTTTCTTTTCTGCAGTGCAGAACTGGGAATTGCAAGCAGGCTGGCGTCAAGTGATGGAGTCCCCTTGGGAATCAGTTTAAAGCCAGGTGTTTATATGTTAGGTTGTAAAACGTTAGCGATAAGAAGCCAGTTATAAATTCTTCTAAAGTGTGGAAGGTAACATGTGGCTGTTGGTTACTATTTATGATTATATGTGTTTTATTCCATATAGATTTTTTGTTGAATTTGGAAACCAGTAAAGTATATTGCTTTATTAGGTCACTCAAAGCTTTTTTTTGGTAGTGGTTGGTAGTACTACAAATTGAAGCCAGGGCCTTCACAATGAACTACATTTTCACCATTTTCTTTTCTTTTCAATTTTTATTTTGACAGCATATCAGTAAATGCCCATTCTGGGTTCAAATTTGTAATCCTCCAGGCTGGGGCAGAGTGGTGGGATGACAGGATTGTGCTGTCATAGCTGGCCTTAGAAACTTTCTATTTGGCTGTAGAGCTTTGTTTTTTGAACTATTCTGTGACCCATCTATCTGTAAGTCACAGACCAATTTGCAGATCAAAACAATTAAAATGGAAAGAAGGAGATGCTCTTACCTGAAATGTGATGGACGTGTTTGTGATATGAGTCCAGGCCAGCGATGGCAAACCTTTTAGATACGGAGTACTCAAACTGCAACCCTAAACCCACTTATCCCAAAGAGCCAACACTGCACTTAAGCAGAATACTGAGGTCTTAGTTTAGGAAAAGCAACCCATACACTTGGTAGTGTGCTGACTGAGAGGGCCGCGTGTGCTGCTGAGGTGTGCGTGCCATCGATCTAGACCGTATTGGTCTGTGTCATGAAGGTCATAGTAAACAGTGCTTCCTGGGAGTGGAAGTGTACCCCTGTAGTCCCAGCACTTAGGAGGCTGAGGAAGGATTGCAGTAAGTTTGAGGCCAGCCTGGGCTGCACAGTGAGACCATGTCTCAAAAAATAAACTTGTATAGCACAGTGTTTCTCAGCAAAGCACTGTTGACATTGAGGGCTGGGTGATCATGGCTCAGGGCTGGGGGCTCTGTTGCCTGCGTTATGGGATGCTTTACTGTAGTTCCTGGCTTTGACCTCATGCAGGTCAGTAGCACTTCTCTAGTGATGACAACCCAAACTGTCCAGACCTTGCACTTTTCTTTTGGGGGTCAAAGTTGTTTCTATTTTGAGAATTTTTGCTATAGAACTAGTAGTTCTTTTGACCGTTTAGTCTCTTGGATCTGGAAAGGTATCTTTATGATTGGGACAAGCGTTGTATCTTCTGGAACGAGCACAGGTATTAAATCACAGATAATCAGTCTCTTATTATTTGCTGAATAGTCACATGATTTGGGATAGAGTAATTTCCTATGCCTCAGTTTTTAAATCTATAAAATGGGCTGTGATAACTACTTCCTAGTGTTGGTCTAAAAAAAAAACACTGAAAAACATTAGTATAGTGCTTACTACACACACACACACAGACACACACACACACAGAAACTTTTTTTTTTTGAGTTTTTGTTTGGTTTTGTTTTTGAGGGGCAGGGGGATAGCTCAGTAGGATAAGCACTTGAGTGCAAGGTCCTGAGTTCAATCCCCAGTACTGCAAAA
>PVKN010002787.1:0-40512 GCA_004027915.1 Capromys pilorides
CATAGTGCAATGCTGGGATTAAGGGTGCTGGGATTAAGGGAGGGATTGCTGGATCATTGTGCTGATTGCATCGACATCCCCTAATCCCTGTAGACTGGATACAACATGGGGGCAAGAAGCAAGCTCTCTCTCTCTCTCTCTCTCTCTCTCTCTCTCTCTCTCTCTCCCCCCTCTCCCCCACACCCTGTTGCTTCTCCTGTCCTCCACCCCCATACCCCCATGAACTGTTGCCCTCTGCCATGTGTTACTCTGCTTCAGATCCAAGCAGCTATGGATTGAAACCTACCCCAATTGTGAGCTAAATAGTCCTTTCCTCCTTTACCTTTGGGTGTCGGATGTTTTGTCTCAGCAATGAGAGAAAAGTCACTAAGATGCATCTGTGAGAAAAGTGAGGTGCTATTTACCCTTGCGCATCTGACTCACTTCACTCAACATTATGGTCCCAACGGGGGGCCTGTTTCCCTATGAATGACTGAAATTTTTGCTTCTGGCAAACAGACCTCAATAAATCATCAAAAAGATCACAAACCATGACCAGGCAGGCTTCATCCCAGGGATGCAAGGACGGTTCTGCATGAGCATATCAGTAAACATAATCTACCACCTGAGAAGCCGGGATGGAAATCAGGGGACCATCTCAGTAGATACAGACTAAGGCTTTGATAAAAACCACTTATTATAAAATACCACCAGCATCATACCAAATGGAGAAAAAGTGAACACTTTCCTTCTAAAATCAGGAACAAGACAAGGATGCTGGCTACCGCTAGCCCTGTTCAGCACAGCACCTCAGGGAAGAGAAAGAAAGGTGGAACGTACGAGAGCGGAAAAAGCCACCCGAGCGTTGCTCGTCTCTCCATTACCGAGTGCCCTCTTCGAGCCTGGCCTTCGGAGCGCTGCAGCTTTTGGTACGGCAGTCTTTCACTTCTTAGGCTGGGGAAGCATGGTGAGTCGCTCCGAGGACAAGGACGATTAAAGAAGTATAAAGAGCTCGAAGAAGCTGGCTGCAAACAAACGACCCAACTGACAAATGGCCCGAGGGACCGAATACTTGGTTTTCCGGAGAAATACAAATCGCCAATGAGTTCTTGGAGAAAGATGGCTCACGTCTTTAGATGTCTGAGAAACGCAAATCAGAGCAGCCCTGAACTTCGATCTCACCCCAGAAATGGTGGCCAACGTCAAGAAATGGAACCATAACAAACCCTGGCGAGGCTGAGGGGAAGAGGGACCCTTCCCCGCTGCTGCAGAAGTGTTAGCCAGTGCAGCCTCTGCGGAGATCAGTGTGGAGAGTCCTCAGAAAACTAAAACTGGTGCGGCGCAGGTATGGCCCCCCGAGGCATCTTTCTGAAAGACTTAAAGACAGCTTAGTGGATCAAGCTACGCACACCTGTGTTTATAGCAGCGGAATTCACAGTAGCTAAATTACAGAAGCTGCCTAAGTGCCCATCACAGATGCAGGGATAGAGCCCGTGTATACACACAATGAAATTTTATTCAGCCATAAAGAAAAGTGAAATCATGTCATCTGCAGGGGAGCAGATGCCTCAAAAGGCCGTGACACAAGGCAGAGCCAGAAGGTGAACTAGCCCACGGCTTCTCTTCTCTGAACAGTCCAAACTACAAGCGCTAGTAAAATAAATGAGAGAGGGCAGGAAATGGAGGCAGGCTTTTTGGAGGTGGGCAGCAGGGGTGGGCTGGGGAGGGGCTCTGGGTCAGGGGGGAAGAGGGTCAGAAACAAGCAGGGTGTGGCACACAGGTGCCAGTTCCCCAGAACGCATGCAAATGTGTGTCACCCGTCTTCCAGTGTGGACCTCCATGGTTTCGCAGACCACCTAATGAAGCAGGAGGCTGCGGCCCAGGCAGGCCTCCGGGGTGCTCCTCTGCCTGGGGTTCGGGTTTCTGTGTTCTTACAAAAGCGTAGAGAGAGAGGCAGGCATCAGGAGCAAATCTTGGTGCTCCTGAGCGGACGCTGTCACGGGCAGGAACTACTGCAGGGCGCCCGGGTTCTTGTCCCACCTGTGGCTCTGGGAACCACAGGGTTTTTGGTAAATGGCTTAGACTTCCCAGCTGGCTCCTAAGAAGCATGTGGTGCCACAGAGCCGCTTGGAGATCGCAATCATTTCATTTTGTTTGTGATTTAGCCTTGCTGAGGAGGCAGTGGTGCTAACGAAAAGCATGCTGCTTTCCGAAAAGCTGGTTTTTGTGGGAATCCTGTTGGGAGTCGCCTCTTGGTTTGTTGGTGTGTTCGGCAGTAGGCTCACGGGTTGGGGATGAGTCTCCGGGTGAGAGAGGTCCGCCAGCATCTCCTCTCTCTTTCTGTGGCTCTCACACACCTCTGCACTGTGGGAGACGACCCCGGGTGCCCGATGAGCCCTGCGGGAGGGTGCCGACCTCACCCAGCAGAGTCCTGGGGGGCCCTGCAGCACCTGGAGCCCAGCCACGCTCTGAGAAGCAGCCCACAGCGGTCATGACAGCCTGGCTCCCCTCTGAGAGAGGGAAAGCAGGCGGGGCCAGGATGGCCACGCCTTCTCACGGAAGCACGGTGCGCTCAGGGTCAGCAGCAAGCTCCTGAGCGTCCTGCTAGCCTCCCCAGAAGAGAACAGGAGAGAAACCCTCAGAGGTGCCAGCCTGCGGTCACCAGGTTCCCGCCAAAGACTGCTGCTTTTCTTTGGTTTATCTATGTACTTACTGATTTTTTTGTGTGGAACGCAGCGCCCCACACATAGGCCACATGCTGGCCACACTAGCACAGAGCCACGCTCTGGCCCCAGATCGAGCTTTTTAACAGACTGGCTGGGATGTGCAGTGATGTTCATTCATTCATTCATTCATTCATTCATTCATTCATTCATCCATCCATCCATTCATTCATTCATTCATCCATCCATCCATTCATTCATCCATTCATTCACGCATTCATTCAGTGAGCTGGATTCCAAGCCTACAATCCCCTGCTGGGTGAAGGTGGTGAGAAAGCCACAGCTCTTGCCTCCAAGCACCTTCAACTGGATGAGAAATTCACAGCCCTGGCTGCATCTGTCCCATAGACAGGGCTTCAATTGCCCATAAGCTGCAGGTAGAACTGTGCTCAAGGCCGAGTTAACTACAGGCCTCCCTCGAAAGCCAGGACTCCCAGCGTCCACGGGAGGCTCCAGGAGTGCCTATGTCCCTGGTGTCCCTGTTGACACCTTAAGATTTAGAAACCCTCCACTGGCACACCGGTTCACCAGCATCGCCCCCGCGTGGCCTCACAGTGGGCATTCATTTGAAGCAAACCTGGAGATGTTAGCATACATCCGAGTCGAGAGCTCCTGGGCTTGGGGAGCACACTTGATGGGGTCTCAGACTCCAGGGAGGAGGGCCTGGAGGAGCATGGGGACCGGGGCTTGCAGGATGTGGTGGGCAGCCCTCTCTGGGAGCCAGGTGTGCGCGACTCCGCTCTGCTGGCTCTGTCTGGCCCCGAGGCCTGGCGCTCCTGTAGGGGCCACACTGGCCTTGCGTTCGCATCAGGGCCAGAGTTTTACACTGGGACGCTCGGGTCGGTGCCACAGCTGCTGGGGTGAGAGTGCTGGTGCCGGTACTGGTTTTGCTGCTGCTGCGGGTGTTAGCACTGGCGCCTGTCCCGGCGTGGCTGTCGGTGTTAGCATGGCAGCTACTGCTGGTGTGGGTGTTCGTGTCGGTGCTCCCGTTAGTATTGGTGCTGGTGTGAGCATTGCTCGTGTTGGCAGCAGCCTAGGGCTAGGCGGCGGTGCCGCGGTGGGGAGAGTCCACACTGGCTCAGGGCCCTCACGTCTGCCGGTGTCGGTGCTGGTGCTCCTGCTCACACCAGTGCCACTGTTCCTCCTGGTGTTAGAAGTCACACTGCCCTGGTGTCCACTCACCCTCCTCTCTCCCTCCACGCATGGGAAGGACGTGGCCACTTTACTCTTTCATTATGTGATACTTCAGCCACAAATACTGCTTCTATTAATGGTACCCGCAAATGCCCTCAGTTTCACTCCAGTGACCAAGGTCTGAGTGTGGTCTGGCATGGTGGCTCATGCCCATTGTCCCATGTACCTGAGAGGCTGAGGCAGGAGGATGGCAATGCGAGCCAACCTGGGAAATGTAGTAAGACCTTGCATCACAATACATTAAAAAGGACTCAGAGCGGAGCTCAGTGGCAGAGCCCTCGTGTGCCACGCACACAGCTCTGGGTTCAATTAAGGCAGTGCAACGAATTGCAGCGTTGTTTGAAAGTCCTGCAGTGGTCGTGGTCCGGGTGTGAGTCTCCACCAGCCGCTTGCCATGTGCGTGACCTGTACAGCGCAGGGCTGCCGGGTCTATCTCTCCAAGTCAGCCCCTCGGTAGGAGGACAGTAGCGCAGACTCAGCGAGACCACTGGGAACAGTGGGGCTACAGGGAGGCTAGTTAGAAGGGTCTGCGCACGCGCTGGGGGTGCAGAGCCTGTCTGTGCTCTGTGCCTCGGGATTCCAGGGTCCTCACCGTGGCCATCTTGGGAGAATGGTTCCGTGTGTGCCGGCGCATGCCTCTGCTCGTTGCTTTCTGAAATACAGTCATAAAATATGCAGCAGGAGATATTGTTTGCCTTCTGTGCAAACAACTCGAGCTCTCAATTATTTAACCTAAAGATAAGATGGAGAGACATTCTAGTAGTTAATCTTGTCTTCTTCCTCTCTTGTCAGAAGGCAGGAGATTTGATCTGGGCTCCTGATGGATTCTCACTGCTTATTTACAGGACGAAAGAAATCTCTGTCTTGTTTTCTTAAAACTCAGCCGGACGGTCACACGGCAATTATGAGGCTGGTAGGTGGGCAGGAGGTAAAGGACCAGCGTTCTTATTTTCAGGTCAATGGCAATAACCAAGTCCCAAGACTGTTCCCCTTAGTGTCCAAGGAAATGTGGGATGCAGGCTGCCCAAGAAGCATTCTAACAGTTTAGGGGGCTCTTGGGATAGCCCGTAAGTACTTGTGCCGGCAATACCAGTCAGGCATGGGGGTTGTCGTTTTGATCTCCAGACCCACCAGAAAGGAAGCCTGGGCCAGCGCCCCCCCCCCAAAAAAAAAATCATTGTAGCAGTTTAAACTGCCCATCTGCTGGGGAGAGGGAAGCAACTGTGGTTTGGAGGGTGTTTCTGCCTCTTGGAGAATTGCAGAGGAGAGCAACTGCTTCTGACCAAATGGGGAGTCGATGGACTCTGCCGTGAGAGGCACCACTGGCTCCGGTCCAGCAAGTGGAGAGCGGTTCCTTTGTGTGAGCCCACAAGAGCTCCTAGATGGGCTGCAACCCTTTAAACCAGAAGCGGGTTTCCACGCATGCAGACAACGCAGGGAACCCTGGGAGCGTTTTCCTGGGGTGAGAGGTGGTGCCACTGCCAGCCTCACCTAGGGCTCCACCGGGATGCCCGTCATATCTCGGTTCAGGGGGCTGGGGTGGGCCAAACAGCCTGCACTTCCCGTATCCCTGGAGGACACTGGCCACGGGCCACATGTTCAGTGGCCGTTCCGAACTTTAGAAAGAGGCAGCAGGGTCTTTTTTTTCCCTCCTAAAGTGGCGTGAAGTCAACGCAACCCTCCTGGTATCCTTCGCCCACACACAAGATCCAGAGGAGCCAGGTGCTGCCTTCAGTTGTTTTCCAAGAGCCCATGGAGGGACAGAGCTGTGAGCCTCTCTCTCTCTGGAGAGAAGAAGGACAACAGGCCCATGTCCCCAGGGGCCCCGGCAGGTGCGGCTTTCTTCGAGGCTCACCTGCGGCGGCCCTGCCTGGCCCACCCTGCAGCGACGCGGCTCCTCGATGCCTGTCCTGCACCTGGCTTTGTGTAACTCAGTCTTAACATTTCCGCAGGCCTTCCAGGCACTCAGCAGTAGGTGTTACAGCTGCGCACTGCACTCGCTTTTTTTTTTTTTTTTGTGAACAAGATCCTGCTAATTGAAGTCTCCCGAGGCAGGCTCTGCGCCAGACTTGAGCTCAGGGTTCTGTTCACTCTACATTTGTTGATTTATTTTTCTCAGCCGATGCTGGCACCACAGAACGGTTGCCTTCCTTGTGTGGAGTGGGCACCTGCACGTAGCACCTCTGGACGCCGCCCACATCCCCTCTCCTCCCTCTCTCCCTCTGGCCTCCGTTTCTCAATCCCTCCCTTTTTAGAGAGGCCCCAACTCCCTGGCTTTTCTTTTGTTCTTCGTTTGTACCTTGGTGGAGGAGAGATCACATGACGCTTGGTCTTGCTCCTCTGATGGATCTCGCTTGGCATGATGCTCTCGACGTCCGGGCCTCCTCCTGCAAGCGACTCCACCTTACCGTCTCTGAGGCGGAGTAGTGCCACACAGCGTGTCAGTGTCATGCTTTCTTTATCCGTTCATCTGTCAGTGGATGGAGAGGCTGCTCCCAAGGCTTTGCTGTCATGGGCTGGGTCGTGTGGCTCACTGCCAGATGACAGCGTGTGTGTTCCATGCATTTCCGTGCTGCTGATGAGGATGTTGCACAAGCTTTTCTAGAATGTTCTCAAATCTCTTTGCATTTCCTGTTTCTGTGGTTGGGTTCCGAGTTCATTGGGCATCTCTGCGCAGGACGCTGTGGCTTACCCAGGGTGGCAGGAACCCTTCCCAGCCCCTAGGGTGGCAGGTGCCCTTCCCAGCCCAGTGCCCACCCAGATCAGTTGACACAGAGTCTAGGAGGTGGCCGTCAGCCTTCCACACTGTCGTGACTTCTGCAGAGAACTGCAGCTCCAAACCATGGGAACCGCACTCTCAGCTAAGGTTATCTATTGAGTCGGTCAAACATTTACAAGTACAGGGCTTGCCTGAGGGGAGAGAATGGGTGCTTCTGTGTCTCCAGTGTGAACTGTCTACAGTCTATGCGCGACAGCCACAGTGCATGCCTGTCCTTCCCAGTGCAGCTGAGAACTACACTTCCCAGGATGCTCTGGGGTGAGTACGACTTGATGACTTGCTAAGAAGCACATGTTGTGATTCTGATTTGGATCTGGGTCCTACATGGAGGGAGGCAGGCTGTGGGGTCCTTCAGTGGCTCGTGGGTGTGTTTGGAGGTGGTAGAAGCCCTGAACTCCCAGATACCCAGATCTGTACAGTGGTTTTGACCACTGTTCTTGGAAGCTGGAAACTGCTGGGAGTCCCTTCCGGGCTGCCCCCTGCTCTGCCCATCACTAGTACCTGTGGCCCCAAGGACCGAAGCCCAGGCCAACAGCAACCTCAGGCTCTATAAGGACCTACAAGGAGCCAGGCTGCAGTGGCGCCAGCAGCCGGAGAGAACATCTAGGCATGTCTCCACCCCAGTGCTCATTTGGAACTTAAAAAAAAAAAAACAAAAACAAAAAAACCCCCTGCCTATTCATTCAAAGAGGCCATTGTCCTCAATTCCTTGTCAGATAGACAAACTTGAGATGTCACAGAGGACAAAGTGTCCCTTGGTGATCATTGCTACCTAGCATAAGAATGGTGCCCGCATCTTAGAAGTCCTGGTTTCTGGGTCTTAGTGCCTTCTGTGCTGGTAACTCGGGCCTCCCCTTCTCTGCCCAGCTGTCTTCAGTGAGTCAGCATCTTTCCCCATGAGGCCCAGGGCTTTGCCAATGGGTGGGGCTGCAGGATCCCAGTCCCTTCATCCCCATGGGCTGCCTACCAGAGAGCTCTCTAACAGCACAAGGACTCTAGTAGTGGGACGGGCACTGAGTAGAGACTGCTTGCTGAGCAGGTCTCTGAGCTGTAAGCACTGCCTAGAGACGCGCTCTCCATGCCAAGTACAGCAATACTCGGTAATTGACTGCCCCTTGTCAACCTAATGGAAGGGAGGGAACTCTAGCGCTTGCAGAGCTGTGATCACAGGTTCTCGTCTTGATGAAAATGGCTCTGGCATGAAAGGTGGTAAATTTCTAGGAAAGAGCTTTGTAAACCAACTCCTGAACTCACGCTTGATTACCAGACAGAGTGGGAGGGTTTGCTACCTCAATAGGCAGATACATTTAAGTTCGTTTTTGGTAGCAGAATGGAAATTTCATTGGTACTGAAATTTAATAGGCTCTCACAGCACTCGCACATCCACAACAGCTCCTCCAGGCACACGCCACTGTCTAAGAGCACAACATTACATTCTTGGGAAGATCCAGGAGAAGCAGGCGAGGGCACAGCAGCAGAGGATGGAAGCTGGAGAGCAAGCAGCGCCCACCCAGCTGAGCCTGCACACAGTGGGACCCACACCGTGAGATGCATGTGTGAGCTCCAGCCACGTGAGGTGGCTGCTCGAGTTGAATGAAGGAGGTCACACACGGGGCGGCGCAGGTATACATTCCACTCTCAAACAGAACCCAGACCATGAAACTCACACATGCTCCTAGGGGCCACATCGATTGGTTGTGAGGGCCAGGCAGAGGCGGGAACTAGACTGTAGCTCGGGGTGCTGTTCACTTCCTGCCCCTCAACCCAGGTGCTGATCACCAGAGGGATTCGCTGCACAGAGTGTCAAGTTTTGCAAGTGGAACGCGGTCCCTGGGATGCAATCACCCTGTACTCCAGAGCGATGGTTCTGGAAAGAGACGCAGAGCTGTCGATGGCCTCACTGCCTGTGAGCTGATGCCTGCTTTCCATTGGCCACGGAACCTGGAGAATCACTGACCCAGCCATGTTTGTGTTTCTTCACGTACAAAATAGCAATTAGTAAATCCTCCAGCAAAGAGGCGGCGGCAGCTACTCTGTAAGTGTTTGTTGAATGTGCTCTGTAAAAGCAGAAAGGTGTCCCAGAGTCGTGGCCGTGAAGCGCCAGAAGGAATTCCGCACTGGCTGGGGTCGAGGGAGCAGGGAAGGGTTTCTCCCCATGTTCCTCTTCTTCTTTGGCCTGCGTTTGCAGCACAGAGCCACACTCCTTATGATGGTGGTGTACACAGAACACATCTCAGTTCCTTTTTCCTCCCCATCCTCCCTGCCCTCCCCTCCTCCACCTCCTGATCCCCTTCCCACTCGAGAGGGTGCGTTGCCTTCCTTCCGGTCATGGAGTATCTTGCTCTTCATGTGCGCTTTGCTTTGTATTTAAGCTTGTGTATCTGCTTTATTTCTCTTCAAGCTGGAGAATCCTGGGTGCATCATGCAGCCCCGGCCCCCTCTTCCCTTCATTTTCTTTGCCACTGTACCACTGCTGCACTGTGCACCTAAAAGATTTCGTAGGAGGAAAGAAAGAGGAAGTGGCATCACTGAGTGGCACCGTGGCTCCTGGTAACAACTGGCCTAGAGGCAATCGCAGGGCACTGGCAGCAAAGCTTTGGGCACGGCGAGCTACAGGCATTCCTGTGGGTGTCGCCTGTCTCTCCCACCCTGGCCTTGTTGCTCACAAGCGGTCAGATGCCTGCGCTGCCCTCTCTCCCCCCATAGGCAGCCAGGCCTGAAGGAGCGCTCCCACTCTTCAGGGAGGCTACACGAAGCGTGGCCTTCACGCACTTTGCTAGACACCCAGTTCAAATAAGTCTCAATGGATTCAGTATCCATTTTGTTCTACTTACTTAAAAACCATTCATTAGTTACAAAAAAAAGAATTGATGATGATTCTGAAGGAATCTCCCAAAAGTTGTGCTCAGTGGGAGAAGAAGGGTCCTGTTGTGCAAGTTTTCATAGTGTATTTGTCCATTTTCCTAACGATAAGTTTTCACTATGGAGAATAAGAGCGTGGTTGCCCACAATTAAGAGTTGGAGGCAGGGGAGCGGTGGGGGGCCGGGCACTGCGGGAAAGGGCCAAGGGGGCCTGCACAGGGAGGACTCCCCAGGTTACTGTTGTGTGATGGGCATGCGTGTGATGGTTTGTGCTGAGTGAAACACACACACGTGCATGCTCACACTTCGCACACGGAGCAGGGACCTCTGGAGAGGACCTACAGGCTGGGCTGGTGTCCGTGCTGGCCGTGGCACTGCACTGCGGTCTGGCTGTGAGGGAGAAGGATCATTCTCTGTGACCGTCCCACCTCCAACTAGCCTACTGCATAGGTCAATAAAAAAAGTACTCAGTTATGGACATGAGAGAAGTGGAGGCTTTGTGGGCTGACCCTTCTAAAGTGGCATCCTGTAAGAAAGGAGACCTTTGCCTGGTGCGTTCACTTGGTGGACCCTGCTGATCATTAGCTGTTTATTTTGCATACGTGTAGTATTCTAGGGTCTGTCTTATTGCAGCAGTCTGCTACAGACAGATGCTATTATTACTGTAGTCTAAACTGTGGATCTAAACTGGATCTAAACTGTCGTAGCATGGAAAACGCACTGCCGTTCCAACTTCTAATAAGAGGCGCGCCTCATGAATGGCGGCATAGGATTTCTTTTCCATCTTCCCCCCATTTTCTATATATCTAGTTTTTATTTAAAAAAATACAAAAAAGTAAAAAAAAAATTAGAAAGGAGACAAAATTTCATTAAACAAAGTGATAGGAATTCAACAACGGTTGCTGTACTGCATGATGCTGTCTTCAAGTTAGTTGTTTAGGTTACCGGATATAAACCTGCAAAAGTGTTTAAAAAGTGAAACAAGGCTAACAAAAAGTTATAAGAAATTAAAAAGCAAAAAAGACAATAAAGATAAAAAATTTGAGCATTAACTGCTCCTTTCAAAAGGCCAGCAGAAATCAGCAGTGTGATTATCCAAACGACCTGCGTATAGACAGAAATAGACCTCCCTTCTTTCTTCTGTCCTTTTCCTTCCCACTGAACACATTCTCTCCCTCTCACAGCATCTATTGAACCTTTCAGATATTTTTTAATCTTTCAGGTTCTCACACTAGTGAGACAATACAGTGTTTGCATAGGTGGGTCCAATTTATCTCACCAGTGCAGCCTCTAGTTACATCCACTTACTTACAAAAGCCTTGAATTTATCTTTTTTTTTTTTTATAGCTGAGTAATACTCCATTGTGTAAAAACATATCTTTTTATCCATTCCTCAGTTGATGGGCATTTGAGTTGTTTCCAAGATTTAACCATGACAGACTGCACTGCTGTACACATGGATGCAAAGATACTGCCGTGCTGTGACACTTAGAGTCCTTTTGGAAAAATACCTGTGAGGGGAATCACTGGCTTGAATGGAGCCTCTGCTCCTAGCTTTTAAATTGTATGTTACCTTGTTTCTGCCTTTGCTTTTTTGTTTGTTTGTTTGTTTTGCTCTTGTTTTTACTCTTCAAAATAAAATTATAAATAAATAAATCAAAAGAAATTTTTCGTAATTTTTGCATGTAAGGAATGATCTTGCAGAGTCAGGTTTGTGGCCGCATTCCCAGGCTTACATATATGCAAGAGTGAACTAGAAGCAGAGTGACCACTCACGGTGTGTCTGCCTCTCCACACCAGATGTCATCTTTTGAGCTGGGAGTTGCTGTAGCCCAGTGTCCCCAAGTGCCACCCTCTGGTCCTGAAGAGGTATGAGAAGCACCTGGCCAGCCCCTGAGGAACACATCCTTCTGAATGTCCTTCTGAGTAGCTGGAATGACAGGCTCCAGCCCCCAGCGGGGACTCCCTCAGAGGCACCATTACCTGACACGATGAATGGTGGCCGTGGCTCACCTATCAGCAAGGCCACAGCTGAGCTCCTGCAGGGCAGGACGGTGCGGTCAGGCCAAATACAGAGGTTACCTTGGGAGGGCTCAGATGCTGTGGAGAAGCTGGAGCCCGACTCCAAGGGGCAAGGGCACCCCAAGGTCTGGGGTGGGAGTGATGGGAGACACAGGTGCCCTCCATCATTGGCTAGACCTTCCGTTTTCACCAAGATGAAGTAGGGTTCAGGGGTCAGCAGGGTCTGAGCCTGGGTCCCTCTACCCAAAGCTCAGGTGACAGTTTTAGAGGCGTGGCCTTTGGCAGGTCGTGACGGTGGGGCTGGCACCCCAATGAAGAGAGTGCAGCCAGGGATCGGCCTATGACCCAGGATGGCACCAGTGGACACTAGGGCTGCCAGCGCCTTTGCCTTCCACTCTCCAGGGCTGGGAGAAGCAAGCTCACATTGATGGGAAGCCACCCTCTTCTTGGCTCCTTGTGACAATAGGAGAAAGGTGTCCCCAGGCAGAGCTTGGCTCCTCTCTGGCCACTGGCATTGGTGCGGGGACCTTGCTGTGAACCACCTTGCAGAAAACGTTCTCTGTGGCCATGCTGGGGTGGGCATGCTGGCAGGTGTGGCTTCCCCTTTCTGTCAGTGCAGAGCCCTGGGGACATTGCCATCCGGGCTTCTCTCCTCTTCTGTCATTCTTGGTCATCTCAGCACTGAAGACGGGGCAGGCACGGTGCCAGGAGAGCCAGCCTCCCTTACGTTCTTAGCAAGCAAAGCTCTCGGGCTGGCAGTTCAACCACCCATGCGATCTGACTGTGTGTGTGCATGTGTCCATGGGTGGACACGTGTGTGCATGTGTGTGCATGTGTGTATGTAATTGATAGCAGATTTACGGTCAAGTTCATCTCTAGAATTCACAGTGAGAGAGACAGAGAGGCAGGCCTGCCTAGTGTTTCCCAGACGTTGAGTCCCACACTAGGATGAAAGCTGTCCCTGGGATAACGCCTGCCCCTCGTTTATTACCCGGAATCAGGCTCATTAAACGAGGCCATTGATGGCATTAGAGACGCACTCTCTGGAGGCCAGGCTGATTGAGCACGCCCGCGTCCCTGGGTGATTACCTCCAACAGCCGCCGAAGGCACACGGTGATTGAAAAGACCGCTCAGGGCCTGCGTGTGTTGTGCTCATCTCGGAAGCTGCTTGAGACATTTATTTTGAAATTTACTGCATCAACCCCAGCCATTTGTTTCAACTGAAATTTCCAGTGGCAAGTGGGTTCCTGCTGAAAAGAGCAGCCAGCTGTAACGGCGCCAACGGCTGCATGGAAAGGATCTCTGCTGGGCTAGGGTGTGCCAGGCACGGAGCATGGGCACCCTTTTTGCCCTTAGAGCAGGCCAGGAGCTGGCGGTGGGCAGCCAGTCCGAGAAGGAACTGGCAAAGCATGAAGAGAACCCACTATTTAATTTTCATTGCAGCTGACGCTCTCCTCTGGCTTTCAGCTGCCTTTGAAATAATTTGTCTCAGGTTCTCCCTAAAACCTTTGATTCGCTCCCAGGAAATCAACTCTCAGCTGTTAAGAACTTTAAAAGCGTCTGCGTACAGAGCGCAGCTTGGCCACCACTTTCAATTAGCTCCGAGGATGCTGGGTGGCACAACTGCGCCTAGAGAGCTGCCACTCTGGAGTTGGCGTGGCTTTGATCAGCGTCGGAAGAGCCGCGTTTGGCGTGGGAGTGGGCTCGAGGCAGGCGCAAGACGCCTGCGTTCGCACCCACAAAGCAGCCTCTCGTCTTTCCATTACAGGCTCTCTTGAGGAGTGGGCACCTAATTGTTCTCAAGTTTCCCTTTGAGAAAATGCTTATTCAGTGCAGTCTTAAAGAGAAAAGCGGCCGTAGTTGTCAAATATTGTTCAGTGGGGTCTTTGCAAGTGTCCGGGGCCCTGCCCAACAGCAGAAAAGGACAAGATTGCAAAGCAACGTGCTGCGTTGGCTTTGACAGAGGCCCAGTGGTCAAAGCTGTTGAGGACCGTACTTCTTAGTTTATTTATAAACAGCTTTATTGCACAGATGACTTACAGTGGCTTGATTACCACATTCAGCCACAGAAAAGGAGAATGATTAGGTCAGGACATCAGGCGAGAAGGTACTGCAGATGGAAGTGGGGAAAATCAAGTGAGGCTCACAGCAGAAGAGCCTTGGCACCACACAGGTGCAGCAGGTAGACCAGATGCTTCTTCCTGAATGTCCCGGTGGGCAACACTTCGGACAACATGATCAAGCCACTACAAAGTGGATCCAGGCCAGTTACAGACGTGACAAGCACGTCCTCCTGACACGCCAGTGGAAGGGGTTTCCTTTGCTAGTCCTCAGGGAAGCAGGGAGGGCTGCTTGTCGATTCTCAACAATGAAGAATACTTAATACTGTTTCTTCTACATGTCCACACGAAGCTTGAAAGTTTAATGCCATGGCGTCTCAGACTGGGATGCAGGCCCCTAAGATGTCCTCTTCACTTTTGATTCAAGACCAGAGACCAGAGACCAGAGAAGCCACCAGGATAACTCTCTAGGGCCACCATAGCAAAGTGCCATGGAACCAGGACTGAAACAGTAGGATTATCTTATTTTCCTACCGTAGGGGCTGAGGCCTCTCTCCTGGCTTCCACCTTCCGGTGCCTTCTCTGGGTGTGTCTGTGTCCTCATCCTGAGAACAGAAAAACACCCATCATATGGATTAGAACTTGCTAAACTGAGGCATGGTAAATTTTTTGAAGATTTACTTGACTAAAGGTGATTTGGATTTTAGGAGCTCGCCACCAGAACCCCAGGGAATATGAGGGGAGGATTTTCACAGCGTGTAATTGAAAATGTTGGACTTGGCAAGAAAATATGTGATTTCTTATCATACAGTTGCTTGACTTAGCTATCCTATCAGGAATTCCTTAGCTTTATGATTTTTACTTCTGTTGATCGCCTCTTATTGGTTGAGCTAAACTTTTTATTTTTCTCTGATAAATGTGTTTATGAGAAATTTACACTCACATTTGCAAATCTAGTGAATCTCCAGTCATGTATTAGGACTCAGCGGGTTTGTCAGCTCCAAGGGCCCTTCTGACCTGGTGTCTTTTATCTTTTGCCTGTCAGTAACACACCCACCTAATGTCCCACTCCGGTGACAACTCTTGAATGTTTCACTGAAAGCCTCACACTACAATAGTCATATTCTTGGGCACTGAACACGTAGATCATCAACATATAAACTGAAGGGTGACATAATCTAGCCTGTGGCACCTTCGCTGGCCACGCTATTCAACATGGGACTCGTGTATCCCCCAAACAAGTGATAGTGGTCTTATTCCCAGGAACCCGTGTTCTGGAGCTCACCCTGTCCCCCAAGCAGGGGCCTCACGCTCCCACCCTGGCTCAACCAGGCATGGGTTGCCATCCTGTGTTCACTCTGGGTGTTGGCAGGATGTCCTGGCTGGTTTAGTGGCCGAGGCTGATCAGTGTCCTCTCAGGACCTTGGGACAGGTGGGATGAGCTCAGGACATGGGGGTTCCATTGCTTTTAATGTCCCAGTGCCCAGGGAGCACCCAGCTCAAAGGAGTCAGAGCTTCTGGGACTGAGGCCCAGGGCAAGATGCGGATGGCTCTGCAGAGAGCCCACTGTGGGGGCAGGTGCAGGGCAATGCGGTCCCAGACTGCACTCTCCAGGGGTGGGCCCCAAACCTGATTGGTTGAGCTGCCCCACACAGAGTGGCTTCCATTCAGCTCCTGGACAGCTGCCCCTCATCGTGACTCTACCCTGGGCTTAGGCCAAGACTATTCAATAGTGCCGAGTGCACATGAGGTGCACGCTAGCCCAATTCAATGACACTCTCTGGAGAGCGGCGCCCTGACGTCTCTGCTGTCTGATGGCTCAGGCCATGCCCAACATGCAGCGGACGTAAGAAATTGCTCTTCTGAAGCAATGCCAATTTTGGCTGTGATGTGGACACAGCTGCCAATCGGTAGCCCAAATCAGGGTGCCTCAGCTGGCCACGGCTTGACACACCGGCTCCAAGTTTACTGATGACTGCTGTGGACACTGTACCAAGCTACCGCAAGGCTGAGCAGAATGTATTTGGCGATGACTCTTCCCCCCTCTTATGTGAAGCAGCAGATTGCTGGTCAGCTTGTTGTTGCAACAATGACAAGAGGAAAAACACACACAGAGGGCTGTGGCTGAGAACAACCCCACCTTATAACACCCTCCTGTGCCCCCTTCGAGGACCTGGTCAGCCCAAGGGCTCCAAGGACCCATGGCTTTCTGCCTCCTGAGTGCCGCCAGCCCACCTTGTTGGCTGGTGACCCCTTCCTCCAGCTTGAAAGAGCCTCACTCCAACCTCTGCTGCTCCTGCTGCTGCCCCTAGGCTCCCGAGCCCTGCAGCGGCCCCTCTTCGCCTTTCTCTTGTGGGGACTCTTGTGACCACACCTAGGGCTGGCTCCCCAGCCCGTATTTATCTTCCTCTCTCAAGGTGCCCAATTGGATCCCTGCTGCATGTCCCCTCTAACAGGTAGCGCGCGGGCTCTGTGAACTAGGCTGGGCATCCGTGGGCCGTGACTGAGCTGGACGCTGCCGTTTTGGGTTGCATGGAGCACTGGAGGAGCGGGCAGCCCAGGGGAGGTTGAGTCACGCTCAACTGGTTATCTCTAACCTCACCTCCGGGGTAGGGGATCCCAGCGCATCACCAACGACAGTGCCAGGATGGTCTCAGGCTGCTGCCCGTGACCTGTGTGACACGGCTGAGCTGTGCCCACTGCAGGTGCTCAGCGTGGCCCTGCACAGCAGGCTCAGATGCCGATGGTGCTTACAGAGAAAGCCATGATTTTATAGCTTTTAACCAGAGGCTCAAAGAGTTGAGGATCAGATAAGACAATTTGTCCCGCAGCCAGGGCTCTCGCTGGGGTGCGATTCCCTCCCAGGCCCGTCCTGGCAGCAGCTCGGCCTCCCCGCCTGTGGCTGCTCTCAACCAGACAGCTCCTTGGACCAGCAAATGGCCTTCCCCGCTGCACAAACTCCACGAGCCACATGGAGTGCGGAGGTTAATAAATGGATTTTGAAGCCCAGGATCAAAGAAGACGCAGGCAGCTCTGTTTCCCTCACACAAGACAGATAACAAACTTCCCCGACCGGTTGTACAAGAAAAACAAATCCTCCACTTCTCCTCCCCGCCTCTTCCTGGATGTTAGCCCATCCCCCACCATCCCCCAAACTGGAGGCAACACTGACTCGGAGTTTATCTTTAATCATATTTAAATCACAAAGCTTAGCTGAATGTATTGACATTTATACCAAGAAATTAATTGACATTCCATTAACCTCGACCAGCAAATTAATTCTTCAGCCTTGGACCTTGCGCACTTGGAGGCAGGAACACAATCGTGTATTGATCACAGGCGGCAGCATGACGTTGTCGTGGGTGGCTGAAGACCCAGAATCCTCTCCTTCATGAGAGTGCTTGGCTAGATACGCACTGGAGTTGTTCCTTGTCACAAAGGCACACAGCATCTGAGCCTTGCCAAATTTTCATTTGTCTTGTTGGATGGGAGAGAAGAAAGCCCGCCCCGCAAGGCGCTGATCACCACTGAGGATTAATAATCCTGTTCGTGCTTTCCAACAGTAGTTGGGCACGTCTGCGCTTCCGCGGCCCTGCTGCATGCCTCCCGGGGTCCGCTCCTCGCTGGTGTCACAGCGGGGCCAGCGGTGGTAAACTCTGCACCCTTGGGATTTCACCTGCTCTTTAGCTGTCAGGTGTGGACCCTGAGGAGACAACCTGGTTTTCCTGATGAACGCAGCCCGGCAGACTCACCTGAGAGCTGGGGCTGTTCCCCTATGTGCCCCGCAACCTCATCAGGACAGTGGTAGCCCCCGCACAGTGGGCACCTGTCCTAGAGTGCATCCTGACTAGGTGGAGTAGACAGAAGTCTCTCCTGGTGTGCTTCAGAAAATCCCAGACGGTTTGGTATAAGAGGAAGTATTGAGTGCCCAGGCTGCGAGAGGAGAGCTTTGCAGCAGGCACCCCGAGAGCCAGCACCAGTGGGCACCGCTGGGCCACACGGAGTTGATTCCGGTCAGCAGGCTGAAGGAGCCGCGTGCAGAGCAGGCGGCCACCAGCGCCCCAAGAGGGTGCCCCAGCACACTCAGAAGGGAGCTGGTGGTGTGAAAGTGGCCTGCTCACCTTCTGCGCCCACTATGACTTTTCTCGATGCCGTGTTGTCCTCCCCAGGCACAGCCAGGGCCTTATCACAGACACCGCCAGGTACCTGTTTATGCAGACGAGATTTGATCTTGAGCCGTCTGCAACTCCGGCGGGAATGCTAATGTGTCTGGCATACAAATTTGACTATTTTAGGGGGAAAAAACTTCACATATATATATATATTCTCTATCTCCACACGAACACGTTTAAGAAAATGTCACGATGTGGAGATGAGAGATTCAGCTTTGTTTTCTCCCTGCTGTTTGTCTAGAGCAGAGATTCCAATGCGCGCCTGTAAGCACACTGCGTCGGGCGTGTGGGGGTGGCACCGGCGGGTTCCAAGGGTGGCGCGCGCTCTGAGCAGAGCTTGTGTTTGGCTGTGACAGCTGGCTGCTGGCCTCCTCACCTCACCTCACTTTCCCTTTGAATGTGGGACGCCCTCTCTGCCTGGGGGCGGCACACACCCTACCAAGGCTCCCTCCAGGTCAACCAAGGCAAATGAGAGGTGAAGAGGCTGCGTGAAAATGGGAGCAGGGGAGGTTGGGGTGGAAAGCCACCTGTGTACTTATTCATTAATTTTTATTCATTTTATTTTTATCTTTATTTTATTTATTTATTTTACAGTAGTTGTCTTTGTGATAGTTGTTCAGAGTACAAGATGCAGACATGATTTCTTGTCTAAAGATCATTAAAGATCTTTCTTTTCATTGCACAAAGAGAAAGTAGCTGCATATTTAGTCCAATAGTCCATAATAGTAGCGGATTATCAGCTCATCTGGCATTATCGGGCGCTGTTGACTTGAGCCTTTTACAACTCAGGATATTAATATGGCTTTCTTTATTTATACCTCGTGGTTAGACTTTTCTGCTGGATGGTGAAGACCAAGATAAAGCAAGACCTATGTCACAAAAATATGTCATGTTTGTATCTGACAAGCTCAGTCAGGTCCCCTCAGGATTTACCCTGAAACTGTATACTGCGGTTTGCGGAACTTTTGTCAGTGTCAGCCATCTGGAGGAATCACAGCCATTGCTTGACCATTTTGCCCTCTGAGGAAGCCTGAGAGAGTGTTTTCTCTCTAGGTGACTCTCCTTAGGCACACTGTACATCATCGATCCCTTTCCTCTGCAGCGCCATCATCTCCTTGAGCAGGAAATTTGGGACTCCACTGAGTTATAGGCTGTTGCAGTACAGGTTCTGTTATGTCCTGTGTTCTCACTGACCTTGAAGGGCTAGAGGCAAAATATTGGCTATTCTTGTATCTCTTCTTTTTCTCTAATTATTTGGACTGCCAGCTTAAGTTGTTAACCACCCAGAAGAGAAGCTTAGTGATATCATTCCCTGTAATTTAGGCACTTCAGCTTAACATCACTTTTTGAATATCCAACACCTTAGACATAACATGAAACAGGAATTTTCCATTTTCCATGAGGCTGAACACTGAATAGATCAAATTATTTCATCTTAGATAAACTAAAGCTATTATTAGAACCATGGCTTATTCTTCCAGACAGCTCAAAACCAGTGTGGATAGGCTGGGAGAGGGGCTCTCTCAGGAGTCAGGAGGCGCCCCTTCGGTTCAGATCAAGGTTGAAAAAATGAGCCACATCTTCATCAGACTTTTCTCCAAAGAGCTTTCGTGGCTTCATGAGTTTTTTTTTTTTTTAAACAGTACTTTTTTGGACACAATATTTACATCTTTGTGCGGAGTCAGGACCGTCAGTGGCACATTTTAAGTCCTCCCACCCGCATCTCCTGTCGCCTCCCTCTCTGGAAGCCCATCCCATCTGAGGAAGAGCTGCTTGGTGCCCTGTGACCTGCACTGGGCTCTTTAGCAACACGTCGAGTGCCTCACCTCAGAGACGTGGTGTGACACGGAAGCGCGTGCATCTGACGCGTTGCACCTCACGCCATGATCCTTTCCTACCAGTAACCGAGCCTTTCAGCGTGGCTGTGAAGTAGGCCTCCTCTCCACGCCGATTTTCCTCTCTGAACACTGCCACGCAGAACCCTGCCCTGTTGGAGTTTGAATTATTGTATGGACAAGTCCTGCCATACGGATTTCTCCAGTGTCACGGTCCCCAATCTTATTAAATAAGTTTTAAATCTGCCTTCGCTATAGATCTGCACGGTGCATGCACGGTGCCTCCTCTGCGCAGGAGCAGGACTCGGTGCGGCGTTTCCTGGGGGCGTTTCTATACGTAGATGCAGGTCGGGGAGGAGCTCTGCAGGCCGCCTGCACCCACGGCAGCGTGCACACCCAGTGGGGCCTGGCTCTGCTGTCTCAGCCCTGCAGGTGGGGGCTTTCGCGTGCCTGGGGTTCTCTAAGCACAGGAAGCGGGGCTCCGGAACTGATTGCTGGACTGCATGGTCTCAGTCCGGGACCTCCAGATCTGACCTGGCAGCGGGGCTGTCGGGAGAACACGTTGCACTGAAAAACCAGCTGCTGTGGCCTTCCTGGGAGGACCCAGTGTGCTGGGGTGCTGGGTGGCCATTTCAGAAGTGGCTGCCCCACTTCCCACAAGGAGAGAAGGGGGAGTTGCTGACCTGGCTCCCCAGGTAACAAGTCCATGCCTCAGGAACCCCACCCTACCGCTTTTCTGTCCACCTGTCACCCCACCCTTGGGCTGTCTGCCTCACTGCAGAAATGAGGGCTGAGGGTGGAAGGTGCCACCATGAGCCCAGGTCCTAGCCCACACCCCGGGGCCCATGCACACCTGCGCCTCTAGGCCCTGCAGGCCCCAGCTTCCCCAGAAGCAGCTGCCTGTGCTCGTGGCTGCCCTCATGCTTGGGGTCCCCTGCTGTCTCTCCCGGGCAGGGCCAGGGTGAGTGGTGTCTGCAGTGCCCGCCAGGGGCACTTCCTCGCGGTGCCTGTTGGGAATTTGGGGATTCAGATGTTCTGTTCCAGGGCCGGGCAGGGCAGAGCCCTGCTGGGCTCCACGGATCACAGACTTGCTAAGCTGCATAATTTGTTCTTTAAAAAATTAAAAATACGAAGTCCGTTTTTAGCTCAAGAAAGCGGCATAAACAAGCTGTGGCTTGGATCCAGCCAGCTCACCGCCGTGTGCTGCCGATGAGGTGCTGGATGTGCGTGGTGTCCCTGACCTGGATTCACGCTCCGCCTGCTCAGTGCCACCCTCTGACGCCCCCTACCGGTGCCTGTGTGTATCCTCCACAGAGACCACCTGTCCTTGTGCCTGTTGGCCACACCGGGTCCTCTGAAACAGGCTCTCTGCTCGCCAACCCCTCTGCGGGCTGCCCGCCATAGGCTCGCCAGCTCTCTCTCTCACCAGTGGCCCTGCTTATAGGAGCCCTGGCTTCCCACACCCTGTGTGCCCTGGGAAGCCGCGACCTTCAGCGTGGGGTGGGGGCAGGTTCCTGAGCAGGGGCATTTGCAGACTTCTCTAGTGCCATACTCTTGCATGGCCAACGTAGGGCTGGCCACGGGGCTCCCTGGTGGGGGGCTGGGGAGAGAGGGGCCACTGCCTGACCATAAACACCCACAGCTTACCCTGGAATCTCTATGCCCATCAGCTAGAACAGTAGCCAGCACACGAAAGGCTTCCAGAAAGATCCCGCAGGTCACTGATTGATCAATTGATCGACTGGCTGATCGACTGAAGGATATGTTAAGATAGGCACAAGGAGGAACAGGGGAAAGGGAAGCAATTAGCACGGCAGGCTCCAGCCTGCCTCTCCTTTTTTCCTTTTCCAGATTGATTCTGGTCACCAGAGAGTACATGAGAAGACAAATTTATGGTGACGAAAAAAAATCTCATTATAAAGTACATACATTAAAGAAATCATGCATATTTTACTTCATAATAAAAGGTTTTGTACTGAAAATGCTAATGAAAAAGTTAGAAAAATATGCCAGTAATGGAAAAGTTTAATAGTGTGATAACGTCAAGAAAGAAACAATTTGTTTGAGTAATATCCGTATTTTAATCTGTAAAGTGAGCTGTGAAGAAAGCTGGGGCAGGCAGGTGGCAGAGGTGTGCAGGATGGTGGGGACCCCTAGAGGCTGCCCACCACGGGGAAGAGGGTGAGGATGGCCCCTCACAGCCCCACTCCCTTCTCATTGCTCCCCTTTCTTTTTGAGGCAGGGTCTCACCATGCAGTTCTGGCAGGCCTTGAGCTCACTGTGTCGCCCAGGCTGGCCCTGAGCTCGTAACAATCCTCCTGCCTCAGCCTGCCGAGTGCTGGCATCACAGGCAAGCGCCACGTGCCCGGTCCTTCTCACCTCTTACACCCGTCTCCTCCTGGCATTTCTTAGCCACCCTTGCCTTGCTTTGCCGTCTCCCTGGCCACAGCAGTTGAGACACATCACTGGGCAGGAATGCTGTGCAGCACAGTGAGGTCCCAGGAGGGGTGATCCGGGCAGAGATGGTGCTTCAGGGCAGGGGAGATTCGGGGTGTCCCCACTGGGGACCCTGGACTGTGCGCAATTTCCACCCTCGACCCCATGAAATGCTGGACTTTCAAACTCCTGCACTGCGGACAGCTGACGGTGGCCTCACAGGGACATAAACTCTAGGACGCTGCAGAGCTTTGCACTGTGGCAAGGTGGTTTAAAGGTGCAGGTCTTTAGAAACCAAAGCACGAGAAGCCAAGGCGAAGGTGCGCAGGGAGGGGGTGCGTAGGGGAGGCTTGGCTCCTGGCTCAGGGCACAGCCTGGTTTCCAGTACCTTTGCCAGCTCAGCTTTAGAGAACCGTCTGGAGAAATGGTGGTTGAAGAAGGAGATTCAGTCTCTGCGTCACCCACCCACCTGTTACAGTGCCCGCCATGTTCACACGTGCACCAGGAGCCAGTTGCCCATGGGGACGGTGCCAGGTGGAGCCTGAGCTTCGGCGTGCTCTCCAGGGGCTCGCCGTAAAGTACTGGTTTTCCAGCTGGGGAAGAGTCCGGGCTTCTCGGCACACCATGGCTGGCGTCTCAGCCCCTCTGCCGTGAGCAGGGCGCCTCCTCCTGCTCCTGCTCCTCCTCCTGCTCCTGCTCAGCAGCTCCCTGAGTTTTGATCTCTCCAAGTGTTCAGCGCAGCTTTCATATCCTGCGCCGTTGCTTCCACACCTTGGCTTTGGTTCACAGGCTCATCACAGGGCTTCAACAGAGCACCCTAAGGGCGAAGCTAATTTCAAAGCAGCTTGCTGTAGAAATGCCCCAGCCTTGCTTGTTCAGATTCTTTTGAAGCATTCAAATACAGCGTCGGGGTCTCCAGTGAGGTCTGTGTGATGCGCAGCCCTGTGTCAGGCCCAGGAAGAGGGCACCTTGGGTCCCCACTGTGGAGAGCATGGCTTTTATCACCTTGGAGAAAGGCGGGACCGTGACATGGGGAAACAGGGTGCAATTTGGCCGGGCTCTGGGCTCCTTTGTTCACCAGCTGGGGCTCTGGACAAATATGTGCAGCCTGGGCCCAGGCTCCTCATCAATAGAGTGAGAACATTACCTCATGTGCTACAACACTTTGATGATTACATAAGACATAAAAAGCTCTTACAACCATGTTTGACACATGAAAAATACCCAAAAAGCTTCATTATTGCATCACTCTGGAAGCAAAGGCACGAATATCCTGAAATAAGATTTGCAAAAAAAAAAAAAAACCATGTCCTCTTTTGGCGCTGGGATCTCTGCAGCCCTGCGCTGTCTCCATGGAAGGGCCTGGGCTTGTGAGGCACGGCCGGGAGTAGAGGATGTGGTCCTGGAGGACGTGGTCCTGTAGGACGTGGTCCCAGTCTCTGCCTTCCTTTTCTCCCTATAAGCCTCAGGGTTTGAATCCAGGGTGCAAAGCAGCCTGTGGAAGCAGGAGTTAGGAGAGAGCAATGCCCAGAATGGAGGAGGAGACCAGGCCCCCTGAGAACTCCCTCCAGGTGCAGGCCCAGGGTCCGTCCTCGGGACACATATACGAAGTCACCCTGAGGCGGGAGGGATAATGGCTGGGGAGATGTGGAAGAAGACGTGCTGGGCTTCAGCTCTGTTACCGGTAGTAGCCACGCTAATGACGCCAAAGCTGCGGCAGGTGCCGGCCCAGAACGCTTTCTGGCTTGGGCATCAACAGAGCCCCAGGCTTCTTCCTGAGTGACCACGTGGCGCTCTCTCGCAAAGCCTGCCTGGCGCAGCAGTGCCGCTGGCTGCCTGCCGGGGGGGAGGGGAGCCCACCCCCCTCGCTGCTGGGTCTGCTGCACTTAGGGTCGGAGTTCGAGGAGGAGCACAGGCTTTGCATGCAGCCCCCATCCTGGCCACCAGAGGTGATCCACGCAGCGTGGCGCTGCCCACACCCTGGGCCTTCGGCTGGAATTCTGTGCTTCTCCCTCCTGGTTTGCAGTCACCAATGTCCAAACTCAGAAACCTCAGTTTACCCACAGTTTCACTGTTCTGACCAGTCCTCTCCTCTGAGGCCACTATGCTGTGTTTTCTCTTTTTAAAAAAGATCGATTGATTTGGTACAGGGTCTCATTACACAGCTCAAACTCATAGTGATCCTCCTGTCTCAGCCTCTCCAGCACTGAGATTACAGGCCTGCGCCTCCACACCCAGTTTCCGTGGCCGGCATGGTGTACCCAGGGTTTCAGGCCTAGCACGGAATGCAGTGGCAGGGATTGAACCCTGGTCCTTGCGCTTGCCAGGAAGGTGCTTAGACTCCCGAGCTATCTCCCCAGCCCTGTACTTTCCATTTCTAACACCGTGATACAAAGAACACATCCAGGGCTTGGATAGCCACGGCACTTCCAGGAGCCCCTGACTCGGTCTCCCGTTGGAAAGGCAGGGAGTAGAGAGGAAGCAGGGAGAGGGAGCGGGGGAGGCCCAGCGGGATGGCAGCCACCGGGGGCCTGTGGGGGCTGCGCCGGTCATCAGTTTATTTTTAAAGTTCCTGCAGGCAATTCTGGTCCAAGAGAAAAGTGGAAAGCCGTGGCTCTGCAGACACATTTTGTGGAAGCTGCAGGCACCGCCTGCGTGCACTTCTCCGGAGAGAGAACAGAGGGATTGTGTTCCGTGGTGAGCAGATTTAGAAAAGACTGCGTGACCACTTTTCATGGCACATTGCAGCCACACGCACATACACACACGCACGTACCCACGTGCACACACACACACACACACACACATACACACACACACACTCTCTCTCTCATTCTGTGAGGGCACAGTCTTCCCTGAGAGTTACGCAGAAGTGAGTATTAATTACCGACCCGTACACAGGCGTCTGGAAGTGCTCAAGCGCCGACTACTCACCAAGGGTCATTAAAGTTCAAACTCCCACGGATTTCCTGAGATGCGCGGCTGAGCCCCTCCAAAGCCAGCTCACACCCCGCAAGAGGTCTCAAGAAGGAGCTCAGGAGCTCAGGCCATGGCCCGAGCACCACAGGGCTGCAGAGAAACCCAGTGAATGCGCTGGTGACTGCCGCCGTGGAGCGCCACTGAAAGGCAGGCTTGCAAACGCAGGGCACGGCACTGCGTCCTCACCTGCCTGATCCCCCAGGCTGGCACCCTGCGACTTCCTGCTCCTCCCAGAGCCACAGTGACCGTGCACAGGCAATGTTTGGGCTCCCTTGTGCACCAGGCAGCTGGGTGTGCAGACCTGCTTCTGCAAGGGCAGTCCAGGAGAAATATGCCGGCCGAGTTCTGTGCTTGGACTCCGGACGGACGCCTTCCTCGAGCCAGCTGCTACCCAAGCTGGGGCCCTGTGGCTTGGGTGCTTCCTCAGGGCCTCAAGGAACTCGGCGGGGCTGTGGTCCCACCTGGGAGGAGCTGGCGGGTGGGGTCCTGACCTAGAGCTAGGGCTGCAGAGGGGAAGGACGCGAGCGCCCCCTGAGGGTGGGAAGAAGTTGCGTGAGGGAAGGAGGCACGCACTCAAGAAGCCCTGCTGGGGTGAGGCCTCTCCCAATTCCCATGGTGCAGGGCTGTTCCACATATTTAAGGCCAGGGCGCCTGGAAGGAACACAGAGGAGGGGGAGCCTGTGTTGGCAGGGAAGGGACAGCTCAGGGGAAGAGCCGCCCTGGCCCGGATCGCGGCTGCTGCCAGCTATCTCTCCCTGTTCTCTATGGTTCCCATGACCGAGGATGCAGGGTGCGGCAGCACAGCCAGTGTAGACGCGAGGACTCGCGTAGGGAGAGAGCAATCCCAGCATCCCCGGGAGCTCTCGGCTCAGAAGCTGAAAAGCATTCACCGGCAAGGATCTGAAAGACGGCGGCAAGCGCATGCGGCTGCGGACACGTGCGTGCGCATGCGTGTACGTGCGGACGCTAGGATGGCACACAGCGGAGTATTATAAGCCTTTCAAAAGGAGATGCTGCCCTCGTCCACAGGGACGAGCCGGGAGGCTGTTGCTCTGAGGACGATGAGCAGACAGGGAAAGCAGGAAGTAGTTCACATCGTATGAGCGGGCAGACCAGGTATGATGGAGAGGCTTGGCCAATGTTTCGGTTAAGTGACACCTTGTCACTCATCCACCTGCTTCCCACACACTCCTAATTCCCATCCTTCAGGAAGCAGCCGTGTAGACCTGGCTGCCTCCATGCCCTGAATCTGTCCCAACGCTTCCTGTGCATGGTCACTGGGGCTCGGGGGAGGAGCCAGAGGTCAAGTGGTGCCAGGGCAGGGGGACGAGGATGCAGCATCGAGTTTGCCCAAGCCTGCCTCACTTCTGGCTGGCGCATAACAGCGAGTCACCGGAAACACTGTTATCTTCTCATGTAAAGGCACTCAGGGAAGGGGACTCCCAGAACACCTGAGAGAGCGGTAAAGATGGTGGGACCCGCGTGGCAGACTGGCACGATGTCTCTGCTGTACTAAACTATATAATGTACACATTCACTGTGTTTTGCAGACACACGCAGTAAGAGGGTTCTTTAAAAAATAGATTTACAGAGAGAGAATAACATGGTGGTGACCCTGACCAGGGGTGGGGGGAGGCAGGGGACAGAAGACAGGTTGGCTCCAGGGAGCAGAGATAGGACCTGACCCTGCCTGTCAGACGCTTCTGCCGCAGCCACAGGCAAGAGCGTGAGTCTGTCCTGAGGTGACGGTGTGTCCATCTGCTCGTCACGCTCTGCTACCTCCCGCGATGTCAGGTTATGGACTTTATACACGATGCAGTTCATTGTAGAGAAGAAGAGAAAATAAAATGGGACGGACAGTACCTTCAGAAGGCAGGTCCACCCTTGCACACACAGAAGCAGGGGAAACAGAGAGAAAGGAAGGTCGGGGAGGGAAGATGCCCGAGGAGCAGAGAGAGAGAGAGAGAGAGAGACAGACAGACAGACAGACAGACAGACAGACACAGAGAAGAGGGGATGGGAGAAGAGGAAAGAGAAGGGGAGGGGCAGAGAGGACTGGGGACAGGTGTCATTTTTTTCTGATTTTGGTCCATAGTCCACTGTAGCAGCACATGTCAGATGTGAGAGATAGAGGCTGATGCAGGCGGAGCCCTGCCAGGGGCTCTGTGTTCCACTCCTTGGTCTCCCATCTCTGCTCTCCATCCCTCCCTTTGTCTCTCTACCCCACCCCCTTCTTCTTCCTCCTCCTCTTCCTCTGTCTGTCTCTCCCTCTCTCCCTTTCCAGCAGCCATCCCCACTGTAGCTCTGCCCCACCCCAACACCAGCAGGAAGGAAGCCCTGTCCTGTCCCTGAGGCTCCCAGGGAACACTGGCTGGAGGTGGTGGCACCAGGGTGATGTCCCGTAGCCTCCACTCCTGCATGGCCACGGGCAGTGGCCTCTCTGTAGCACCATCTGACTGTGCAGGCCGCTGTGGAGCAGCTGTCTCTTCCTGGGTGGGAGGCCTGGCTGTGTCCCCATCTGCACCTGCAGTCACCCCCCCATTTCCTCTTCTGGGGACCGCAGCCCCCCACCTCCTCTGCAGCTTATAGTGTAGGAGGAGTGCGGGTATAACGTAGGACTCACCATATGGGGCGGAAGCATGGTCATCGCTCAAGAGGTGCTGCAGTCTCCCAGGGCGGAGTACAGCCTGTGGGGACCCTGGCATCTGTCACAGTCACTCCTGCCTCCAGCTCGCACCTGGGGGCTTCTCTGTGCCCGCCACACTGTCCTCGGTGAGCTCCCCCATACACTCCTGCTCCAGCACCGCTGTGTCGGTGCCTCCCATCACCCCAAAGAAAGCCCACCCTGCTCAGACACCCTAAAGTTCTGCACACCACCTTGGGCGGGCTGTAGCTTGGGAACCTGACATTGGGGCCCAAGGCTTTCCTGGCCTCATCATGGACAGAGTGGCTTGCAAAACATTGAGGAATATGGTCTCGTTTGCCGTAATTGCTCGCAACCCCTGGCTGGGCAGGGCAAGCTGCCAGAGGAAGGCCACGCTGACACCCTTGAGGGAGGGCAGCTGAGGCAGGCGAGAGTTCGGGGAGGAAGCATGGGATGATGGGAGTCGGGGTTTGACCTTAGAGCATCTCAGCAGGGGTGCTGTAGCTCCTCCCTCGGCCAGGGGCGGTGCACATGGACTTGGCCAGCTGCAGCCGCCCTGTGCCTCACCGTCGCTCTCCTCTCCTCTCCAGTGCAGACAGCAGCTCCGAGGAAGTCATGCAGATCGACGTGGAGGTGGAAGGGCCCAGCGACCCTCCGGCCATGCAGCTCGTCACGTGGCAGGTGGAATACCCTGGAGACATCACCTCCGACCTGGGCGTCTCCGAGATCTACGTGCGTCAGAAGGACCTGGTTGGAGTGGTGCCGCTGGCCATGGTAAGGCGAGTGGGGAGGAGAGGCTGCGGGTGGCCAAGGCTGGGGAGACCTCGTGGCTCAGGGAGCCAGGCCGGAGGTTTCCTGTCATTGCGATTCTGGCGCCACTCCCAAGCAGCGATCTTACACCGTTGTCTGAAAACACCTGAGCTGCGGGTCTAGGTGCGCTCCTGGCTTTGTGCAGAAACCGTAGTTCTGTGATGTGTGTGATTTGCCCCATAGGCACTGGAAGCTCTGGCCTCAGGCAGCTGGGAGGCTGCTCTCTGAGGGGAAAAGCAGGCGGCGTGGTGGCAAAGGCCAGGCGGGCTCCACAGCTGTGTGGTTCTCCTCCACCCCCGACCCCAAACTCGAGCGCCCAGCCCTCGGGCTGCGTGTCTGCCACTCTGCGCCTCCTCAGGGCTGCGGCACCTTACAAGACACCTTGGGATCTGCAGCGGCTGGGAAGAAAACGTAGTGATGCATGGGGCCCTGTCAGGATAAAGCGAGGTCACGTGGCTGGTGTCACCCAAGCAGACACAGGCGGGAAGCCAGCTGGGAACAGGGAAGTTGTCTACTGAGCATTGCACCCAAGTAACATGAGGGACCTGCACCCCAACACGTGCACTCTGGCCCCTGACAGCAGCAGCACCCAAGGGGGGAGCCCGAGCCCTGATGGCCGCCTCTCTCCCGGGTATTCCAAGTACTCTTCCACGCTGCCGCAAGTCTCCGTGACCTTGCTTGGTGAATCCTGGGCTCTGGGCCATTCTGCCTGAGTGGGGAGAACTTTATTAGAGAAACAGGAGGAGCAGCAGGGCATGCGGGGCTGGTGTGGGGCCACCTGAGGCCGAGTCCCAGGTCTTAGAAACTCACTCTGACTCTAAGCAGGGTGCGAGTTTAGAGCCCCTGGAGGATGAGGGGGACCGGGGACCCAGCAGGTGTGGTGCCACATGTCCAGGTTTCCCATCTGCACATGAACAGCCGGGTGTCCCTGTGGCACCAGACCTGGGGACGCAGCCGCCCACGGCCAAGTGGCACCAATGGTGTCATCTTCATCTACAGGACCTGGAATGACAACAGCCACATCCAAGGTGCAGCAGCAGAAAGAGGCAGAGGGCCGAAGGGCCAGCACGGTCTGGGCTCAGAATTCTCCCTTGTGGAGGAACGTGGTCATGTGGCCTCAGGGAGGCACGGGCTGGACACAGATGAGGGTGGCCAAGTTCAGAGCGGTGGCCCAGCCGCGCAAGAGCCACTGAGAGGGAGGGACACTGGTGAGAGGCACAGCACCTACCCAGACACTGGACAGGGATAAGAAGGTGAGACTGGAACAGATGCCGTGTCCAGCTGGGGACCTAGCCTGCACACCCCCCACAGCTCGGTGGCACCGCACGCTGCCCGGCCATTTAGGAGATTTGTTTCTGTCACAAAAGATACTAGTTTTTTTGTCTTTTTTTCTTTTTTCCCCCATACAGCTATCTTTGCATACATCCCTGATGGATTCCTAAAGCTGATAATTTAGAAATAAATTTGAACCCAAGGACTGGAATCCAAGGATATGCAGTATCGTAATCCCTTTCCATAATGGTGGCCAAATTGCCTTCTCGAAGGTTGAACTAATTTACAGTCCCACCTGCTGTGGGTAATGATGCTCAATCCCCTGCGTCTTGGCTGAGGCAGAACATTAAGATTCTTTAAAAATAGGTATTTGATTAAGTAAAAATTGTAGCTCAGTGTTGCTCTAATTTGTCATTCATAGCATACATTTTTATTTATTTCTTCATTAAGGATTTGTTCCTTGCTCATTTTATTTTCCTCCTGGTTATTGGACTTGTTATTACTTTGTTATCTCCTTTTTTAAAAATGTATTTGGTGATGCACCTCAGGCCTGTAGTGATCCTCCTGCCTTCAGCCCTCCCAGCTCTGGGATTACAGGCGTGCATCCTCTCGCCCAGAATCTGGCTAGATCAGCCTGGGGGGCAGAGGGGCAGGGCTGACGCAACATGTGGTCCTGGGGATCGAACCTCAGTCCCTGCACTTGCCTAAACAAGCGCTTAGTCCACTGAGCTATCTCCCTGACCCCTGGTATCTCTTTTACCATGGAAAAAATACCATCCTAACCATTTTAGGGGTATAGCCGGTGGCAGTAAGTATGGCCACGTTTGTGGGCTGCTGCGGAGCTAGAACTCGACCCTGCCAGGCGCAGCTCCCCCCACCTCAAACCCTGGCGCCCACCTTCCTCCTGGGTCAGGCCGATCAGACATCCCTCACCGACTTACTATGAGCCTCTAATTTCACTGAACAGGTGTTTTAGCATGCAGGAAGTTTCCCGTCTGTTTAATTTTTTATGTGGTCAAATCCACTGATTTGTTTTTCCAAAACCAGAATCCTTCATCTCTTCTAATTATATCCAAGAGGGAAAAGGCACACCTGTTTTTATTGTTCTTGTACAATCTCCAGATAGTAAAATATTCCCAGCAAGCACATCTGGGTGAGAGGCCTATGACCTCCACCACGTGGCACCCGACATAGGGAGCAGTGCGGCCACGCTGTGAGGGACACAGATGCGTGGCAGACAGGCCGTGCCTCTCCATCTGGCTGGGGCAGACTTCACCTGCAGGGGAGGTCTGAAGGGAGACGGTTTTGCCGGCTGCCAGGGCCTTGGCATCATCTGTGTTTTCTGAACACGATCCTCCTTTTCTAAGAGTTCCATCGCTTTTCTTCTGCTCGAGGAAGCGCTCGCTGCTATGTTGTAGGCAAAGCGTGTTCTCTTCAGCGAGGGAGTGCCGAGGGGAGGGTGCCGAGGAGAAGGTCCCAGGCGTCTGTCTGCACCCGCCAGACCGCGGGCAGCTGTGCCTGTCCTCGAAGGCTGACACCTCATTCTGAGCAGAGAGCTCACCAGGCCCAGGGCCACCCCTGAGCTTTGCGAAACAGGAGTTCTGGGCCCCTCGGTACACCAGGTCCCCTGAACCAGGCCGTGTGCGCGGATACCACATGCATGTTGTCGTGCTTTTGGGGACGAGGCCGTGCAAGGTGGCAGCTGTGGCCATTGGCTTAAGCTTAGGATGTGGAGGGGGCCGTCTCGGCCCTGCGAGGCACCTTCCGATCCTGCCCGCCCCCGCGGGCCCCAGCCCCACTAGCGCTTGGCTCGGCGTCTGTCTTCCCACGCAAGCACTCGGCATTGTCAGTCTGGGATGCGGGTGAAGCGCAGCCTCGGGCCCCAGGCAGCGGGACCTTGCCCACGGCGCTGGAGAACGGGCATGTGGCACTCACGTGACGACCGTTGATGGAGGTGAGGCCACGAGGCGTGTGCGCTGACGCTGAGTAGGCCTGGCAAGCGCGCAAAGATGAAGGGTCACATGGGCCACATGCTCTTCCTGGGGGACCTGTGTCTTACCATCACCCCTGGTGTCTCGACCCACCTTCCTGGTAGAGGTCCCAGAGCCCTTGCCCTGCCCCTCCCCCCTCAGGCGGGGCCTGCCGGGATCCCCACCTCCGGACCCCCTTTCCCCGGTCCCCTTACTCTCTCATCCCGCCCAAATCCACCTGACCACCTGCTTCCCCAGGCTGGAGCCGCCACCTGGCACCCTCCACTTCTGGCCCAATCACCTGCGCTCAAAGGCCTCATCCTCACAAGCAGGGGCTGGGTCCCCACAGCCGGGACACCCACGGGGTGCTGCCGTGGCTCTCGACCGCACCTGCCTCTTGGGTGGTCAGGTGCTGAGTCCCACACTTGTGCAAGGCTGGACAGCGAGTCGGGTCCTGAGACTGCCCTCGGCCGCACCCACTGCATTCTTCTGTGCCCGGAGACTGCGCTGGTGAACCCTCCTCCTCGCCTGCCAGAAGTGGACCCTCGAGAAGAGGGGTACGCTGGGTGGCGCCCCACAGTCTCCCTGTCAGCCCGGTTCTGCTTGTGACGGTCACCGCTAGGTGTGAGGCAGAAAGCAGCTCCGGCTGGGCAGGACTGGCCCTCCTCCAGCTGCAGTGAGGAGAGTTTCTTTGTTCTGGGCTGTCTCCGACTTTCCGAGGGAGTCTTCCGCCGCCGCGCCAGCCTGGTGATTAATATGCCAGGTGCCCTTCTGTTGTTTTCCTCCGACTTTTTGAAAATGCAGTCACACTGCAGAGCGCATCGCCACCTTCATTTTCCTACTTTCTCAACCAAATGCAAATGAAGGTGCTGCGAGAGTCCTTGAGGAAAATCTCCTTTCCCCGCACCGCTTCCCTTTGTGTGTTTGTGGAGTGACCCAATCACCACTTGGTAATTCCATCCGATGCCCACTGCCCTCAGATGCCAGCTTCTGTGGCCACGACTCCCTCGCTTACATTCGCTCCACAGTTGTCACAGCAGCCAGGGGACCTGTGTGCCACCCCAGGCCATTTCCCAGGTAGACGGAGCCCTGGGATCGTGTAGCACAACCCCCAGCTGCCCACCTTAGGTGCCCAGCTGGGCTTCAGTGCCCGGTGGACAGGTTCCTAAGTAGCTGCTCTGCACCCATCCACCGTGCCACTGGGATGCGTGAGACCAGAGACCGTGTGCGCGCTGCTGCCCAATGCAACATGCAAAACCACGTTTGGAAAATGCTAATCTAAGGCACGAGCTCATGAAAATGAAGTCGTATGGGAATAGGGGAAGCCACCTGCAGAGGAGCTCCGCAGGGTGCACATAGTCTCTGAGCTGCCCCCCCCCCACTGCCTTGCATGCTCCCCGATGGGCCTCCTCAGTGACTGGCACTGAGGTGGCGGTGGCAGCCCGGGCATTACGGCCTGGCAGGTGCCCGGCACCGGACGGACGCACAGAGCCACCACTCTAGGTGTCCCCAGCTCTGCGTAGGCTCGATCCCTGAACAAACAGGAAGCACCCGAGTCCACCATGTGCCTACACTGGCCTCCGGTTCCAGGGTCCAGCTGGCACATGACCTGTCCATCAGGGGCAGCCAGGGATGATGGGAGAACAGCTGCTGCCCACGCAGACAGGGACTCCAAGGCCCATAGTGGGGCCAGCTGGGAGGCTGTGAATGGGGACAAGCCCGGGGCACCTGGGGACAGCACAGGTGACCACTCCAGAAGGTGGTGTGGCCAGAGCCAGCACATGCCTAGCCAGCACCTCAGCCCTCATCAGCCCTGGTGTCCAAAGCCCCATTCTGACCCAAGATATTTCTGTCTCATCCAGGTGAAGACATATCTTTAAAATATGGGTCTCTGGGGAGATAGCTCAGTGGCATGAACACCTACCTGGCAAGCATAGGGTCCAGAGTTCTATTCCCAGTTCCTTGAAGAAGAAGAGGAAGAGGAAGAGAAAGAAAATATGGGTATGAATGTCAGAGGAGACCATCTTCGGGCAGGCAAGTGTCCAGAGGTAGAAAAAGACCTCTCTGGAGGCCTGCTGGACAGTGGGCATGGAAGGGGTGCCAGATCAGACTAGGCAGGGGATGGTGACAGCAAAGGTGCTGGCAGGTCTGAGGATGAACGTACCACGCAGAGCCACGGCCCAGGGAGGTGAGAGCTCCCGCGTGAGCCTGGACAGGCAGGTGCCACCTCAGGGAACTGTCCGAGGACATCTGCGTCCTGAAATCAAGGCTCCATCACGGAGATGCGTGGACCCAGCGCTGGACGACCCATGCCCGTTTTGAGCAGGGCCACTCTGGGCCTATTGGACTGCAGAGCTGTGTGTATGGTGCTGCCAGCGACCCCTCGTGCCTCTGTCCTTATGCGGAGCTGGCTTGGCTGTGGGCTGGGGGCTCCCGGTGTGGGCGGGGTGTAAGACGCAGCCGACTTGTCAGAGCTGCCCCTCCTGCTCTCCCAGTCATGGAGGGAGAAGTGTTTCCCGCAGGAGCGCCGTCTGCAGCAGCTGAGGGGAAGGAGGAAAGCCGGACGCTGGAGGGCAGCAGGGACCCCACTTGGTGTCACTTCTCTCGTGGAGGTAGCACAGCCAGGCCCCATGGCCCCACCACCACTCGGCGCTCTCTGTGGCCACCATGTCCTCTCTTTTGCCCTCTGCCAGAGCCCTGCCTGGTACAAGCTGCACCCGAATGTCCTGGCAGAATCCCTCCCTTGAAATGGACTGCGCCCACCAGGGCTGTCCCCAGCCCCACGTAGGTAATGGGCACAGCTTCCTGGAGTCACAGGCAGGCTTCCTGGTGGCAGGGCGGCACTTCCAGGGCCCACTGCATCAGCATGCTCCAACTCCTGGGCTGTCAGAAGGTGGAGGACACCCACAGCCAGACGGCTACGGGGAGGGCATTAGGGGCCGCCTGGGATCCCTGGCAGAAAAAGCCAGGACAGGCGCCTCCGCCTGGGCTTGTGGTGAAGAAGCCAACTGCCTGTCCAGTTCATCACCTAGGCAAATTTTGAAACCTTCCAGAAACTCCACTTCACAGAGGAAAGGTGTGCGGAAATCCGTATAACAGGAAGATCCCGCTGTCACCTTGAACAAAGCTTGCCCGCGGCTCCTCAAGAATACGGCCCTGCGTGGCCCAGGGTCCAGCTGCTCGGCATGGGGGTGCCAGCACTGGGTCCCCGCCACGACCATGACAGTCTGCCCCCCTGCCTGCCATCGACTCCTCCGTGAAAGTGCCGGGTGCTGATGTCAGGAGATGAGGCTTGGGCTCCCGCCAAGCACCGATGCTCCGCGATGTGTTTATTTATGACCTGCAACCTCGCCATCAGAGACGATTGAGCAAAAACGTGGCAGGGTAATTGGACGTTGTAAGCCCAGGTCCTAACGAACGCTAATGATGTTTTCCTGAAGAACCGCCCTCTATCTCAGAACCAATTTCATTTTTCTTTGCCTCGCCTGCCATGGTTCTCTGGTTTGTTAATTCACGTAACGCTGCTGTTTTCCTCTGCTTGATTTTCCGCTCTGGCGTGTGTTCACGGAACTTGATCTTCCCAGCCGGGACCACGGCCAGGACACCTGGACGCACACCTGTTGCTCCAGCGAAAGGTCCTCGGTGTCTGGTGATGTCACAACCCATGAGAGCAGCCAGGAAGGCTGCTACTGACGCTCTTTTGATCACAAAAATGAAACAGGCAGAAATGAGAGGAAGGCACCCCCTTGCCCCTGGGCAGCCACACCGTGAACACACACAGCGCCTTCCCTGAGAGGAAGCCCTGGCCCCGCCACCGCTGCCGCCACTGCTGCCTACAGGACACAGTGTTCCAGGCCAAAGGACGGGGCCCAGGACTTGTTTCCTCGGCCTGCCCACAGCCAACGCGGGGAAGGCAGGACTTGCACGGCTCTGTGAGCTCTGCCCTGCGCTGTTTCCCTGGCCGTTTTGGAGAGGAGGGGGGGGGGGGTGCTCACCACCAGGGCCATATAGTTCACACAGATGCAGTAAGAAGATGCGTGGAAACATGATGGGGGACAAAGGCGGGGACTGAGCAGGGCCATCACAGGGCTAAGGCCCTTCAACTCCTATTGTGCTGACGTATGTGGGCAGCCAGGTCATTTTGATGAACAGAAGAGAGTTCTGCGTTGTATGTCCCTTACTGTATGTGACAGATTCAGCTTTGAAAATCAGTGGTGGGGGGGGGAGGTACCTTGGCCTTCGTTCTGAGATAGGAAGCAGGCAGCTTTTGCTGCCTTTCAGCGCGTGAATTCCCAGGACCCTTTTTTTTTTTTCCTAGAAAAATCCATGCTGGGTTTATGGGCTTCCCCACTGTGGTAGTGAAACTGGGGCTAAAAATAAACATGTATTTTGAGTTCTGGGAAGAACCTGACCTGGCGACGTGAGCGGAAGTCTCCTCACTGCTGCCCAGGCGGCCACTGCTCCTTGGGCAGCCTTTACGCCAAGGTCACAGTAACACACGAGAGGTGCCCGGGCCACTTTTCAGGTAGCAGAAGTGAGGTTTGTGTGGGCCGGCCAAATAGCTCAGCGGGTTAAAGCGCCTGCAAGCAGGCACAGGGGCCGGAGGTTCCATCCTGGAGCTCTCGGAAGGCTGCAAACAGGTGGATCACTACAAGTATGATCTAGTTGTGAGACCCTGAACACCCTGTAGACTTTTCCCTAAAATATAAAAAATATATATATATTTTTTAAAGAGAAAAGTAAGAACTGAAAGTTCCTGAGCTACTACTGTTCTGTCAGACTCCAGAGCCCATGGTCTCAAAGCCCAGGCTTGCAGCGTGGAGTCATGTAGGGCACACAGGGCCAGGCACAGACAGTGACAGCAGCTCCAGGACCTCAGCCGTCCCCACCCCAGCAAGGCGGTGCCTCAGTGACATCAGCACACCGCAGTGTCCCCATCAGCTCACTGACTGGGATCCCGCACACAAGCACAGTCGCCCCGCATACTTCCGTGTCCTCCTTTGGTGGCTGCGTGTTTTCTCCGCTTTCTCACGGGTTCCTTGTCCCAGCTGCTGTCCTGTGATGATGTCGTCATCATTTTTCTCTCCTGATTGAAACAAAACACCCAAGGACCAAAGCTAAAGGGGAGAGGAAAGGTTTGTCTAGCACATATTGTAGGGGTTCCAGTCCATAACGGGCTGGCTCTAAGGCAGAAGGGCACGTGGTGGAAGGTCCTGGCAGAGGACAGCCAGTTCATGGCGGGCAGTAGGCACCAAAGCAACAAGGGGCGGCCACGGCTCTTCCTGTCCCTTACAGCCTATCCAGGCCACTTGGGGCAGGTGACACTCACACCCTCGGTCCCAGTGCCCTTGAGCCCAGCCCTGCACCATGAATTCATTCCAGCTCCATGCTCCAGGTCCAGCCACCTCTGAAAAGCCCTGCCTGTGACCTCCTGAGGCTTTGGGGGACATCTAGCGCAAGCCACAACAGATGAGAGGACAGCCTCCTTCCAACCCTTGGGAGTCTCACCTTTCTCTGAGCTTTAACCCTCCTCTCCTTAGTGAAACTTCCAGTGTTTGTCTCCGGGGCCTGGAGGGCTCCCTGGAGCCCTGGCTCCAAAGGGCATCTCCAGTGTCACATCCCCACCTGGGCCGCGGGTTTCCATCCCTCCCTCCCTCCTGCCGGCATCCCCGCTCCAGCCCCGCCCCACCCCGCCCCATCATTCCTGCTGCCCACACGTCACAGCCCCTCTCTTCTTGGCCGTGTACCCAGAACCAGGCCTTTCCTGGCGCCAGCGCCTCCTCCAGCCCAAGCTGCACCCTCGCGCTCACCTGGTTACCTGGTTTCCTTTTGGCCTCTCCATCTCTGAGCGAGAGTGCATGCTCCAACGGGGACCCTTCGTCCTTGTGGATTTCGGGCTTGTTCTGCGGGCCTCGTGCCAGCTCCTGCCCTCCTGCTTCCTGTTCCCTGGGAGTAGAGCTCCAGCCGTTCTTCTCACAGGTCACGTTAGCACCACTGCAGGTGTTCTTGGTTTCTTCTGGGCTGACATCCCAAGCTGGAAGAACCCGTCCCCTCAGAAGGCTTCTGTGGGCCTGTCACCACAGTGGGGTCCTGTTCCTTGGTAACCAGTGTCCGCTGTGGTCTGAAGCTCTCTGGCAGAGGGGATGGGTGGGTGGGTGGGGGTTCCCCCTTCTCCCAGGGGTGCCTGTCTGGGCACACCTGGCACGGTCCTGGTGTCCCCAGGTCCTGTCTCTGTGCTGCTCCGAGCAGTCTCAGGAAGGTCAAGCAGAAGGACAGTGAGTCAGGGTGTTTTCCTCCCTCAGCCTCTGCACAGCACTGGGGCTGGTCTGGTCCCTCTGCTGCCCAGCCCTGGTCCCCCTTGGGCCATGGGGGTCAGCTCGGCTGTCTGCTAGCTGCAGCAAGCAGAAGCGACCTCCATGCCCCTCTGGGCCCAGCCTTCTAGCCAGCTGCCTTGGCTCTTCTGTGCTTATGGAGGTCCTGGTGTCCCCCACCTCGATGCTCCCCATCTCATTCCCACGTCCCACACTCCTTCCTGGTCACCTGACCAGTCTGCATGGCCGGCAGCCTCTCTGCCTCTCCACACTTGCAGAGGGGGCCTCAGAACTCAGGGGCTCCTGTTCAGGAGACCCCTACTTGGTCCTCCATCCACATACCCCTTTTATTCCCCTCTAATCTTGTAGAAAGGGTCACCTCCTCCAGCCACGCCTTAGGATGAGGGCTTCCCCACACTGGGGCTTTCCGCACAGCCCAGTGCCCGTAGTTGCCTTCCAGGAGGAAGGCTCGGCTGTCAGGAGCTCCACAGGCTATTTTCTTACAGATTTTTTAAAAAAAGATCCAGGTTTGGTTTTCTCTCCAGGATTCTTCATCTGGCTTGAACATCTATTAACCTTCAGCGAGTCTGAAATGCGCGTGGCTTCTTTTCCCAATAAGTGTCTTATTGAGCACATGCTAATGGCTCAGCCATGAGACACCCTGCCTCCCTGTGTTTGCAGGCTAATTAGTGAAAGCCAGCCACGAGCAGAAGGCCTCTCTCAGGAGCCCGCACAACGCGCCCCTCCAGCTGGGCCGGGCCGGGTGCTTGAGGGTGTCGCCAGGAGTGGGGCCGCCCCCTGCACAGAATCTGCAAATCTTTCCTAAAGACACCTTGGACTCTCAAGCACATTGATGTGAGAAAACTGTGAGGGCCGCAAGCAAATGAGAGCCAAACCCAGGAGGACTGGAGACAAACCCAGCACAAAGGTGATCTAGGTAATACGCTAAGCACTATCCTTACTGCATTGGTAATGAGGTGATCGGATACCCTCTTCCCTCCGCAGTTAACAATGGGATGTCACCGGCAAGCGTACAGAGAACAACTAAAAGAAACAACTAAACTTGCAAAAACAGAAAACCAGAGGGGATTTATAACCCAGGATCTCAGAAGCCTCGCTATCTGAAGAACATACAGATTTATTTTTTCTTCATGATCAACCATGCAGCTGCCCATGTGCCTGAGGTGCGTGGGGGGTGGTGGATTCGGACGCCGTGTGGAGAGGGAAGGGTGTGAGGCTGCACAGGACCTCCGCTCTCTTCTCCCGTGACCAGCTTAACCTCAGGAGCTCATGCAAATTTTAACTAAAAGCCACCTTTGCCTGCTTCGCTATCAGCAGTTTAACATCTGTGAGGTGGAACTCATCAGTGACCACCCTCACCAGCACCGGCACCTCCAGACAGATAACGACCTCTCTCCGCAGCAGCAGCCTGGCTGCTGTCAGAGCCTCCGTCTGAGTCTCCACAGAATCCACAGAATGAGGACTGCTCTTTCCCTTCCCAGACGCGAATCAATCCAACACCCGAGTGGCAGACGCTGCTGTGTTTTGTTGTTCATTGGGGAAGTTAACTGAAAGGCATTTGCTCATTCTGAAGGATCATTTTATTTTGCCACGATATTCAATTTATGATTTCTGAGCTAGGTGATCGGTCCTTGCTTATTTTATTTTTGTACTTTGGGGAAGGGTTTTCAGGGTGTTCAGGGTCTCACTACTAGCTTGGACTTGCAATGATCCACCTGTTTACAGCCTCCCATGAGCTGGGATTACAGGTATGCGCCACCACACCCAAGCTCAGTTGCCATCTCAGCACACCCCGGGGGGCGGGGCTGGCACGGCAGGCCGGGGGATCAAACCCTCGGCCCCTGTGCCTGCTTAGAGGCACTTTAGTCTGCTGAGCTATTTGGCCGGCCCTGGTCCTTACTTATTTTAGAGGGGTACGAGGAATGGTGGGCAGGACCAGCTGAGAGTTTGATGTGGTGGCTAAAGTGGTTTGTGTGGCCAAGAAACAGAAAGGAATTTATGTGGATTGTCCTCTCAGGAACTCTCCAAGTGACTTGCATTGTGGGCCACAGACTCAAATAGTGTTGCTCTCTTACAAGGACTCTTGGTCGAGTGCTCTGTGTTCGTTTATGCTCAGGCCCTGTAAAAACAGACACAGCCGCGTTGTGGGAGGCGCAGGTTGGGTAAGCGGGGCAGACAGCGGCCCTCTCCACAGAGTCAGCTGTAAAAGATGAAGGAAGCACACGAGGAGGAGTGTGATGCCCACGTGCCCACAAGTGTGAGAGTTCAGGGGAGCGAGACGGGATCGCGGGGTGACTTGCAGTTAGGGGTGGGATCTGGCTGGAAGAGGCAGGTCACTGGAATCGTGACCCAGAAGGTGGCATCTCTTTTCCTAGCTCTTGCCTTGAGTCCCTCTGCTTCCCGTCCACCATACCATGAGCAGTGCCCCTCCGCAAGCCCCTC
>PVKN010002788.1:0-40505 GCA_004027915.1 Capromys pilorides
TAAAAGGAACAGTTTGTGCTTATATCATTTGACCAATCTTACATGCCTATATCCTGTAATCTGAACAACTACTTTGAAGATAATAATGTAACCATTGTTAATTTCCTATTATCTTGTTTTGAAATTCTGTATCATTGGTTTTTTTTTCTCTTTAAAATAAAAAAAAAAACAATAACAAAGCCACGAACTTACTCTTCCACGTGTGTTGGGACCTGCAGGACCGGATCTGTGCAAAAGAACAAAGGCGTCGTGAGACACACTTGAGAACATCCCAGACCCTGGCCCTAAGTCACACCAGCCAGAGGTCGGCTTACACAAGCTAAAAAGCAAGTGTACTTTACAAAACACACACACGGACACAAATATAAGTCTACACTTGCCACTGGGATTAGATCAAGATTGAACTGCCACCAAGAAACTTCCAGTATAACTTAGGGGGTGAACAGGAGGAAGAACTGGTCAGAAGCCACAGTGGACGGGGTGACAGGATCACTATCTGGAACATCAAGTACCTCTAAACCCCAAATTGTTACCCTGCCAGATGCCCGGAGGAGATATTCCTGCTCAGAAATGTCACACTGTGGCTTAAGGAACTGGCTTCCACTGGATGGTAGGTGGAGATGCACCCTTTGGGAGCAGCCAAGGACAGCAACCCCAGAACTCTCAAGGGTCGATTCCTTCTGATCCATTAACTGGAGTTCAATAAAATCTAGTTTAAAAATAGTATTAGATATAAAAAATGATTTTATATAAAGATGTTCAAAGTATCATTACAAATGTGTTTACTATTCAATGATGTGGTTAGAGCTGGCCATATAGCTCAGTGGATTAAAGCATCTGCTTAGGCAGGCACAGGGACTGGAGTTCGATCCCCAGTGTGTGCCCCATGCCAGCCCTGCCCCCAGGGAACGCTGAAGCAATGGCGATTGAGACTAGGAGTGGTGGTGTGTGTTGGCAATCCCAGCGTTTGGGAGGCTGAAAACAGGAGACTCGCTAGAGTCCAATCTGTGTAGTGAAAGCCTGTAGACCCTGTACTAAACACATTTAAAAATATAATAATAGTGTGGTTAAACTGTGGTAGATTTGCTTGGTAAAAAAAAAAAATTAAGAATTCTGAAAGAGCTAATAAAGTTTTCAATCTTTATACTGTTGGTTCAGAAGAAAATATAATATTATACAGACACCATTAATGCAACTATGGGGGAAACTTTTGATAAACAGAAGAAAACTAGAAGAGTTCAAAAATGCTCATTATGTTCCTGTTGGTGGCAGTATAAGCAACCCCCCAGCATACCCCTTTTCTATCCTTCTAAGGGCAAGCATTATTTTTTAAATTAGCAAAAAACTTTTTTCTCTAAGCACATTTCACAGTCACAGAGTTAACAATGGCTGCCTCCCCTCCCTTGACTCTCCCAGGCATACACTATGAGGAGGCACTGCTCGGCTGGGGCTGGGTGTGCGGTGGTGAGGTAGGAGAGCACGAGCACCAGCACTGCGCTGTAACATTCAAGATCCCCAAGCAGGAGACTGCACAGCAAGGTGCCACTGCCAGCGAGCAAAGCTCACAGTGCCAGGCGCGCTGCCCCCGTCTCCAGAGCTGGGGCTGGCAGCAGACACCCCGACAGGGTTCTGCACGCCAGTGCCAGGGGCCCTGCTTGTGTGACCCACAGCTGCATGGTCCTCCTCAGATGAAGGCAAAGCTTTCAGGAGGCAGCACACAGTGACAGCGCTTTAACAGCCCAGCTCTCACACAGGGACACATCAAAATCACAAGAACAGAAGCACACACAGCACAGGAGCGAAGCATCATCTGATCAAAGCCCTGTGGCGAGGGGCACAGAGGTGGAAAGAACCCCGCAAGGCCGCCTCTCAGTCTTCTCAACAGTGCGCAGAACTTCCAACAGTTAATCCTCACATGAACAGCACGTCAAGCATGACACGTGGACACGGAGAACAATTCTACCTTTAGTTTTCACCAAACACTTTTGGAATGGGGCAACAGAAGCAGACTGAACCCTGCTGCCAGAGAACCTGGCAAGGCCGCCAATGAGATGGACAGGGGTTTCTCTCTCCACAGTATGTGGTCTGTGAGCAGCAAACACTTCACCACACCAAAAGCACTTCAGGAAGCAGGCTGAGCTTTCAGTCAGCAAGTTTATGTTTATCCTTTCCATTAATCACCTCTCTGTGCACACTCACAAACAGACTGATGCAAGAGGCCAGAAACAAAGACACAGACAGCAGCTGACTGAAACAAACTCGACAAGGTACAGTTAGGACCCAGGCTGTCCAGAGTGGCCCTGAAGCCACGCAAGCTAGAAGAAGCAAGAGCGTCTTGTTCCCGGGAAAGCAGGGCAGCACGAAAAGGCATCTTTATAGTTATTTCAGCTACCCAGGTATCACAGATAAAAAAGACAATGCCAAAGCCTTAGAATTCACCAAAAGCAAAGCAGACGTGACTGTGACATGACTTGAACTCCTGTCCATAATCTGGTCCTTGTTGTACAGAGCTCGCTCGGGCTCATGGGCTTGTTTTCAGAGGCAGATTTTCCTGGGTTTCTATCGTTTATGTGTCACTCACTGGATTCTGAGGCCTCGGGGCACCAGAAGATACAGGATGTCAGTGGCAACAGGGAAAGAGTCCTAGTACAAACTGGGTAGGTAGGAGACAGGCTTGTTAGTCTTATGAGAAGACAAACTCCAATGAATGGAAGGGAACAGAAGAAACATCATTCTCCATCTACTCAATAAAGCTGGACACCTAGATAAGCTTCTGCCAAGGTGTGGGCCAGAGAAAAACCCAACCACTAAGACAGTTCTGAGAGAGACAAGAAAATTGCTGCTTGTTTTCTGAGATGCAATGATGATCCCCCACCCGACCCCCAGCTCAGGCCGCCCTGGGGCGTAGCTGGCGAGGCACGTAGTGTGGTGCAGGATCCAAGCGCGGTCCCTGCACTTGCCTAAGCAAGCACTTTAGACCACTGAGCCATCTCACTGGCCCCAGTGATGACTTATTCTATAGGTATTTTTCTTCTTTTGGAACCATTTGAATCCAAGATCCGTTTCAACGTATCACAGAAAATAATTATTGGGGGCAATAAAATAAGAAGTGTCAATGCACCAAAGATGGGAACATTCTAGGAAATCGTTCTGCCATTCTCTGCGCAGATGCCTGAGAGCTTCCATGCTACAAAGGGGCCAATCACAAGTGTGAGGCCAGCCTGGGCAACTTAGCAAGATTCTGTCTACAACAGAAAGTTAAAAAGGGCTGGGGGTGTAGCTCGGTGACAGAATATCACTGCTGGGCTACACACACACACACACACACACACACACACACACACAAAGTTAACGCAAAAGTTAAAGCCAAAGCCAGGGATGGTTGTACATGCTTATAATCCCAGCACCCTGGTGGCTGAGGCAGGAGTGAAAGTTCGAATCCAGCCAGGGCAGGTAAGATCCTGTCTCACAATAAAAAACTAAAAAAATTCAAAAGGGGAAGGCGATAAGGCTCAGGGTAAAGGACCTGGGTTCAAACTCCAATAACACAAAGAGAGAAAAAGAAAGTTAAAAATAAGTATCTCTGAAAAGCTAGCAAAGTAAAAATAAAGAGCATCAGGGGTAAACATACAGTTAAGAACAACAGGAAACAAGTGTGGCCTTTTTCCTTAATAGTGAGAATTGGTATCAGGCAAGGCTCTTGCTTTTAAAAAAGCTTTCGGCCATATGAGAAGAAGCGCTAGTTAAACTGTAAGACTGTACACAAACACTCCTATGAAACAGGCTGTTCTGCCCATACAGAGCCTGATAAAGATGGAAGCCAGCCTCAGCGAGCCCGCTTGTTTCAGGAAGAACAGGGAGGGCATCCTGCGCAGGTGTAGACAGGGGTGTCATTCAGGATGATTCTGAGGGTGTCGGGCAAAGATGTGGGGAAACGTTGCTGAAATCAATGTTTGGCTTCCCAGGACCAGTTCAGGAAAAACCCAGTGTGCTCGCTGCAGCCCTGGGAGGAGTGGCCCAGCCTCACTCTACTCCCCTGGTGACTGTGTGGTCTGAGGCTCGAAGCACAACACCCCCAGGCCCACCCCAACCCCTGAAGAAAACAAGGTCCTGAGGTCAGGTGACACTTACTGCTACTGTTATGCTAATGTAATCTTCCTTGGTAACCTGAAACTGAAATGACAAGACAGATGTTTGGGCTGGCAGGGAGTGGGGAGTGGGGGGTTGGGGGGGGGGTGTTGCCGGGATTGTGGGTTAGCTCAGTGGTTTAAGTGCCTGAGCAGGGAATCTCTGTGAGGCACAGGGGATGGCGGTTTGATCCCCAGACTCACCCTTAAGGTAACGTCAGCCAGACACACACACAAAAAAAATCCTCAGATGTTTATATTTTTCTTTTTTTTCCTTCTTTTTTTTCTTTATTTTAGTACAGAATCTACAAGGTCTTACTATGTACCTAGATGAGCCCTGAGGCGGCCAAGGGCACAGCAGGTGGGGATCAATTCAGCCAAAAATCTGCGTATGCAGACACTTTAATCTGCTGAGCTATTTGGACGGCCCCACATTTTTCATTCATCCAAACTCACAAGGCAAGTTTGATCCCTGGGGAGACAGCTCAGCATGCACAAGATTCCTAGTTTGATCCCCCCTATCACACACACGTGCACACACACACACACACACACAGTCATAAGGATTAAAAAAATTTGTGTGTGTTTCTGGGAGTTTTTTGTATGTGTGCGTGTTCTGTTACAAGATTTCACTTTGTAGACCAGGCTGGCCTCAAACTCAGCAGAATACTGCCTCAGTCTCTTAAGTGCTGAGATTATAGACCTCTGCCACCATGCCCGGCATCAGGTTAAAATTTAGAAAGTTCTATTTCTAAAAGGAGTGTATTGGGCCAGTGAGATAACTCAGCGGTCTAAAGCGCCTGCTTAGGAAAGCCTAGGCAACCTCAGGGAGGCGGTTCAATCCCTGGCATCACATGCTGCGCCAGCCCCACCCCCAGGGCAGGCAGAGCCGGCCATAACATGAATGAGTGAATGAGTAAATAAATAAATAAAAATTTAAAAAAATAAAAGGAGTGCATTGTTTTGTTAAGATAGGGTCTTGCTATGCAGTTCAGGCTAGATGCAAACTTGTAGCAATCTTCCTGCCTCAGCCTGAATGCTGGGAACTCTGAGGCGCACCACCTTGCCTGGCAAGGTTTTTCCTCCACTCCTCCCACCAACGCCCGGAGGGACACTCCCAAGCTCTCCCCTACAGCCTCTCCTTTTCCTCTCAGGGAGCACATCCACTTAAATCTAAGCGCAAGGGGGGTTCCCAGTCCCCACCTCCAGCTTGGGGCTTGCCAACCTACAGTCTCTGTTCACCCTAAGCAGCTGCTCCCCACTGTCCAGGTCTTGCTTGTTCTTCAAGCTCCAAACACCCTGCTCTCCAGGAAATGAGAAGCGCGTGCTCTCTGCTTGGGACGTACGACGATGTACTGATCATGTTTCCCAAGAGACAGGAACTTCCTCGTGTGTGGCTTCTCAGGCTCTCAAATACCTGAGCACTAGACTGAATTTCAAGCACTCTGGGGGCAAAGCCCCTCATTTTGGCCTTGCGAAATATCTCCAGCAAAGCACAGAAAGCGCATGTGCAACGCAGTGAATCACCAGAGCCGGGACCCCTGGGTGCTGCTGCGGAGGTTCTGCCTCTCACACACAGAGCTCCCTGCAGTCTGGAGAACGGAAGGAGACAGCGACTGCGGACAGCGCCTCAGGTAACACAGTCACTCGAGTAAACGTTTCATAGTGAAGAGGACAGGGGCTGTGGAGATAGCTCTGTGGCACAAGTGCCTGCCTGACAAGTGCAAGGTTGTGAGTTCAAACCCCAGTCCTGGAAAAAAAAAAAAAAAAAAACTGAGCTAACCCATAGTGAAGAGGAGTTTCCACACAGAAACCTCGATAATAAAAGCTAAAAGCCTCCGCTCAGGAGGCAAAGCACTATTTATTCATTTTAAAAAATTAAATAATGTGGCACTGCTTTCCTTCTTTCCTTCTGTTTGTCTGTCTTTTTGAGACAGGGTCTCACTATGTAGCTCAGGCTAACCTTGACCTCCTTTGTAGCCCACCCTGGTCTCAAACTTGCAAAGATCTTCCTGCCTCAGCCTCCCAAAAATGCTGGGACTACAGGTGTGCGCCAGAATGCCTAATTATAGCTCAAACATTTAGGGACCAACTTGGTAAACAAGTTTACTGGAAAACAAGTTCTGAAGTGAAGATGTTCCCTGCCTTCCAAATTTAAGACACCCCTAGGCAAGCCTCCCTAGCGCTGGGATTACAGGAGTGTGCTACACGCCGGACTTGGTGCCTGCAGGTGGGGCCAGCACAGCCTGTGGTGCCCGGAATCAAACCCCTGTCCCTGAGCTTGCCTAAGCAAGTGCTTAGTCCACTGAGCTATCTTGCCAGCCCATGAGTATTTGTTGAATGAATAAACATCCTAAACTTGAACCATGGAAAAAAAAAAAGAAACAAATGAATGAATGAATGAATAAATAAATACATAAATACATAAATAAATAAACAAATAAAGTGGTGCTTGTCCGGAAGTAAAGAAGGGCTGTGGAGGAGCTGCCCAGAGCTGTCCATCGCTGGCGCTGGGCGTACGGATCTAGGGTGCCATCACTTCACCTTTGTGTACGCATAAAAGAACCTACTCCATTGAAGAGAGAGAATGGGAAAACAGAAATTGAACTTTGGCAAAGGAGGAAACCAAAAGATGGAGAGTGGGGGGGGGGGGGGCAGAGGAAGGCAGATGAAAAAGAACTAAGACGCGTCATATATGGGCGTCCTAATAACTGAAAACGACCATTACGGTAAACACCAAAGACTACAACACGTTTTAAGTGAAACATTTTTGTTTAAATTCAACAACAACAAAAAAAGCTACTCCAGAAAACCCTTTTCTAACTGGCTGGGAAGAAAAGCCTGGCCTCCCTGCTCCTACCTGCAGGTGCCACAAGATGCCTGTTTGCCAGTTTACCAGGGCACACGGTGGAGAGGAAGGCCACACCCCAGAAAGGACCCTACCTAGGCTAGCCAGCCTGGGCACAGGTGAGGGGGCGCGTGTGGGGACAGTCAGCTACCCAGAACCCAGCTTTGATGAAGCCAGCCAGAACGTATTATGTTCTACTATTTCAGTTTATTAGTACATGTAGCACATAATATTTACGGTCCTGTGGGAAGTTGGTCAATGTCCCTGACAAACCTTCATTCCTTTTGTTAAGCAAAATTTAAGTAACCTTCCAACCAGAGCTCAGGAGCTCCCTCTCTGGAGGCAGCTGGGGCAGACGGCTTCTGTGTGGGAAGAAGTAAGAGCCTTTTGATTACAGCAGCCATGAGAACAGGCTGCTCACCTGACTGCAGCTCACGGAACCTGGAAGGCTTGTTCTCTTCTCCTCCTCAGATGAGCAGTGACATTTCAGGAACACCAACTCCTCTGGTGGCATCTCGACAGGCACGGGCTGTGCGATCTTCCTGCACCCTGGGTTTCCTTCTGACTCCCCACTCTGACCTCACGCACCAGTGTCTTGGAATCAGCTTCCTCTCTGCCTGGGGACTTCTCCAGCACCACTGAGGACATCATGATAGAAAATCTCCCAACTGCCCCTTTCCGGGCCTCTGGCAGCCATCTGAAATGTTTTCAGTCCTCCTTCTTTGGCAGGTGATTATGCCGCTGAGTTATCTCCCTGGTCCCTCAGTCATTCCTTTTTAAAAGTTAATAAAAGGGTGCATGCCATGCCAGTCCCACTCCTAGGAACGCTGAGCCAGCCACTGAGATCAGGCATGGTGCCGCATGCCTGTAATCCCAGGCTGAAAACAGGAGGATCACTAGGAGTCAGAGCTGCGTAGTGAGACCCCTGTACCAAACTTTACGTGTGTGTGTGTGTGTGTGTGTGTGTGTGTGTGTATGTGTGTATTTAAAAGAGCAAGAGACAGATCACAGATGAGGTCCCAACTACTTTACCCTCCTCCCCTCCCCTTTCTTAGGAGGAGGCGACCCCCAACTCTTGGTGCTTATCTATTGAGGTTTACAAAGCATCTCAAAAACAAATGCCAGCTGTCTCCTATTGACCTGGTTCTCTGCTAAGTGTTGTGTAGGTTAAAGAAATGTCCAGCGAGCTCATCAGGTGACCATACCTGAAACAGTGAGTGAAGAACTGTTATACATGTGGCATGTGCCAAGAGGTTGCTTAGGCTTGGCCTGGAACACACGGCAGCTCAGGGAATGGAATGGCCCGACCACATGAGTGAGGCATGCATACCCTGCTGTGGGAAGAATAAGGACTCAGGTCTGGCGGGTGTGGTGAGCTCCTGCTGAGGGAAACACGACTAAGAGGGACTAGAGTCTCGAGGACTTTGCAGTATGATATGGGGCACCAGGGCTCCTGAGAAAGGGCCATGTGACATAGGCACCTGAAGGTGGCTGCGCAGGCAGCATCAAGGCAGAGATGGAGGAAAAGAGAGAAGAGAGGAAAGTATGGGGACAAAGGTGACACACACGCCTTGTCAACCAGGCATAAACCGTGGGCACCGGAGAGGGGCCAGCAGAGCTGAGTCTGACCAGATCAACTGCCATGAGCGAGAGATGACAGAGAGCTGAATCTTGCCTGACAGACAGCAGGAGACTAGGAAGACACAGCCAGAAGACGGTAAACCAACAGACCAACCACAATTCCCACCTCCTCAAGGATGTGTTCAAAGAGCTAATTCTATTTTCTCATAAAGAATAATTGGCAGAAATGAAGTCATTCACCATTCCTTAACTCAAAACTCATAAGTCCTCCAAATATTTTCAAGTATTCAAGTGACCCAATTGGAGCATATTTCTCCCTGTGGCAGGTTGTCCCTTGCCTCCAAGGAATTAAGCCTTTGGTTTATCTAAGCCTTAAATTCCTAACAAGATTGTTAGGCTTGAGCTGGGGTGATAGCTCAGTGGCATAAGCGCCTGCCTGGCAAGCGCAAGGGCCTGAGTTTGATTTCTGCTACCGCAAGCTGTGCCTGGTCTCAGAACCCTGGGTCTACCTTGCTGCCCCAAAACTGGGCGTGGTGGTACATACCTGTAATCCCGGTGCTGGGGAAGCTGAGACAGGAGGATTACTACAGAGATGGAGGAGAAGGGAGCAAGCACGGCCATGTATCAAATAAATAAAACAATTTTTTTTTTTTAAAAAAAAAAAAGGTTGTTAGACTTAAACTGTAAGGTACAAAGTCTTAAATGCTCCTCAAAGCCCAGCTGCCAGCGGAAAGCACTTTACAAAAGACAGCTCCTCTAAAGCTCCTCAGAGCCTGGGCATGGGGCTCACACCTGTACTCCCAGTGCTGGGGAGGCTGAAAACAGAAGGATCACTATAGTTGAAGCTGTGGAGAGAGACCCTGCACACACTAAAAAAACTAAAACTAAAACTAAAGGCTCCTCAAATTCTAAGTCTCATCAGAACTGGGGAAGCACATGGCAAGTCGTCTTCAAGGACAACTTCAGCAAACCACACAACGTCATATCTGACAAAGGGAGTAAGATGGAAACACCAGAATAATCAGAAAACTGCCCCTGCCTACCACATACTTACTCATCCGCTTCACCTCAGCAGAGGTCACTCATGCCAAAAAACACATACAGGGAAGGTCACAATTGATCATGGAGAACTAAAGACCAAAGGTCATCAGCCCCGGCGTCTCCTGGATGGCGTGCCCTCCTGGAATTCACTCTTGAGCAATGGGTTTCGTCAACCCTTCTGGCTCCCAAAGGCACACAAACGGAAAAGGACATAGGTCATGGGCTAAAGGGCACCTGACCCGCACACATCCACACTCACAGCCGCGTTCCAGTACACACGCCAGCGCTCTGAGAATCCTTCCAGGCTGCATCCATGCCACTGCGAGTGGGGGCTGGAGCTGGAGGAGGCCCCTAGATGCACCCGGCCAGGGTGCCGGTCGCAGGACTGGGCGGGCACTCACCTCCCGCAGCTGCAGGATGGGCACCTGGGCACACTACATACCATCCCCATGCTGGGAGACACTTAAAGGTATAATCTAAGAGTAAAAACAAACATGAATGTCGTACGGTAAGTGTTATGCAAAAGAGAAACAAAGGACTGAACACACTTACACGACACTGAAAAGCAAAAGCAGGCTTTTATCACAGCTTTCTTCTAAAACTTAATTTCAATCCTGCACAACAACAGAGCAAAGAAATACTCTCCTTGCTGTCAAGCAGGGCGCAGGAAGGACCGTGAGGTGTACCCTAACCCTACGCCAGTCCTGGGAGCAGTGAAAGGCGCCCAACAGTCGTCTCCCACAATCCCGTTTCATGGTTCCACACGGCTCTGAAGACAGATCTGTGGCTCCTCCACAGTGACACTCACACTGCCTGGAGGGCAGGTGAGGAAACCAGCTGCAGAGCACTGGGGAATTGAAGTTAGAAAAGGGAATTGGAAGCCACCACCACGGTGACTCCAGCAACACAGCACACACCCAAAGAGGCCAAGCCAAGTTCCACCGGCTTCTCAGAACTCGAGAAAGATGCCAGTCTGAAACGAGCACCGAGTACCCAGCTGCCCCGTGAAAGCCGCAAGAAGCTTCCAGCAGGATGTGGGGGGCATGAAAACTCACGGACAAGCACAAGGGCTGCACAAGGCACCCTAGAACCTGGCTAACAGGGGCCCTGGGCGGGAGTAAGGCTGAAGGTCTCTGAGGCCTGGAAGGGGCTATGATGGAGGGTGGACAGCCCAGGGAAACCAGGCAGGAGGGCTGGGAAAGGGTAGACTGCCGAGGGCTCACTGTGAGCCAAGGAGCTCAGGCCTGACCCTTGGGGCCAGGGCTTCTCAAAGAAGCTGTGGCAGAGGCGGCCACTATGAAACAATGCCTCTCTTCGTTTCTCTACTCTTCTCCTCGTACGCAGGCAGCAGGCCCCAGGGCAGCAGCACCACGCTAAATAACACCAGTGTTCCACAGCACGTGCAGCAAGACCCAGTGGGCCCCTGTGGAGAGCATGTCCCGTGGAGGCTCAATGGGTGAATGCGAGGGCTGCAGTGGGCAGAGACGGAGAAGCAGCGACGACAACCAGCAGGCTGCCACGCGGATGCCAAGAGTCTGACTCGGACCAGGAGGCGCTTTTTAAATCTACACCATGGGACGTGGTGACCAGCTGTCACCAGTGCTTTCTAGAGCACAGGCTCAAGTCTGTTGGCATGGAGGAAGCAAGGTAAGAGCACACATTTCAAAAGCGGAATGCAGGTGGGGACACGACTGCCTTCAGGTCCAACAACTAGTTTTGTTCCCAGCCTTTCCTCCTGAGAACTCTCCAGCAGTGCCCATGTGCAGGCCATCAGGGATCGGCGGGAGAGTGGCCATGCCACCTATTCAGCATACTTTTATGGTTAGCAAAGACTGGTGTTAGCTGGGCATGGTGGTACACATCTGTAATCCCAGCGCTCAGGAGGCCAAAGCAGGAGGACAACTGCAAGTTTGAGGCCAGTCTGGGTTACACAGTAAGTTCAAAGCCAGCCTGAACTACATAGTGAGACCCTGTCTCAAAAAAAAAGAATGGTTTTAAGTTAGCTATAGTCCTAAATGCCTATCATTATTGGAAAGGATGATACAAGAGCATGGAATAGAGCTATTAAAGAATAACTGATAACTTGATGAAGATTCTGGTGCCAAACATCAACAATGAAGTATTTTTATGATGGGCGCAAGAAGCTCTAGGCCCTCCCTATAAATATTTACAAGAGTCCTTTCAACTCCACCAGGCCAAAGTGAGCTTGCTAAAGCTGACCTAAAGCAAAACATGAGCACACCATTTTCAGTTTGCACTTAGTCCAAAATTACAGAAACGAAACATACTTAACCCCCTCCACTGGGGGAACTGCACAGACAGGACTGCTACAGTCACACAGCCAGGTTGAGAAAGCTTTCACCAATCATGGGTGGTCCCGGTTCACACCAGCTCCAGACAACACGCAAGGCTTTTTCTGGCCAGGTATAATGTGCCACTGTGGCTGAGAACGCTTCTTTGTGAGAGCAGCAGCACGTTGTGGTGGAGGAACAAAAGCACCTGCCAAACAGAATGTGTGCGTGGAGGGGGTTCACAGAGTGCGGGCACCTGGGAAAGCAAAGCAAACCGCGGGGAGCTGTGAAATGAGCAACAGGTGCCTTCTAAAGAAGCTGCCAAACGCTACAGGCCTCCTGTCTGCGGCCCACCAGCTTCCCTCTAAAAGATGCCCTGCCTCTGTGGGTCCTCCTCCAAGGACCTTCCATCCTGCTCCACCCAGCACTGTCCAATCCTTTTCCTGCTTCATGTTTCCTCTGCAGCTGCCACACGTTTCATTCTTGTCTGTGTCCCACCTAGAAGGAAAACCTGTAAGGTGGGAGTCTGCCTGCTCTGTTCACTTGCTGTGTCCTTTATTCACTAGCTGTAGGCTAGCGTATCTTTACAACCCAGCTACATATTAGCATTTTGGAACTGCATTGTTCCGTTCGGTTTTGCTATTTTGAGACAGAGTCCTGCAGAGCTGCCAAAGGCCAGGCTCAAACTTGCGATTCTCCTCCTTCAGCCTCCCAAGTACTGGAATCACAGGCACAGGCCTCTTGGTGCAACCAGAGTATCAATTTCAAAATCTTTAGTTATAACTGTATGATTAAAATCAAATTGCCAGGCTGGGGAGACAGCTCAGCGGCTTAAGCTCCTGCCTGGTCAAGTGCATGGTCCTGAGTTTGATCTCCAGTACCAAAAATAAACAAACTCAGAGCACTAGAGTGCCAATATATTTCTCCTTTTCTTTCCCTCTTTCTCAGCTTTTTAATTTTTTATTTATTTGAAATCCTAGGAATAGAACCCAGGAGGCATTGAGCTACAACCCCAGTGATTTGTTTTTTAAAAAATCTATTGTTATTGTTGTTTTGAGACAGTCTCCTGAGTAGCCCAGGCTGGCCTGTAACGCCAGGTGATCCTCCCGCCTCAGCTTCCTGAGTTCTGGGATTACAGGCATGTGTCTCCATGCCCAGTATTTTTAGACAGGAGCACACTAACATGGGCTGGAACTTGCCTTTCTGCCTGTCTCTCGAGTAGCTGAGATTGCAGCTATGCACCACCACACCTAGGTTGCCCTCACAAACCTTTGTATAGAAATAGAATTGAAACTATTGATAAGTCAGGGCTGAATTTAACTTTTACAGGCTGCTTTATTCTTAGCAAAGCAATATTTAGACTTCAGTCATTAGACATAATGACTGCTACCTGAAATTGCTAGACCTTACTCAGACTTGTCAAATTCTTCCTTCGAGTGTTGTTAGGGGTTGGGGGTGTGGTTCAGTGGCTCAGCATCTGCCTGGCAAGCTCGCAGTGCTGCATTCAACACCAGGTACTCAAAAAACAAAGCGCTGCTAAACTCCTCCTCGCTACCAAGTCAGGAGCTGCTGCTCCTTCCGTCTGGCGCCTCTCTCATCCTTTCCACCCTTCCTTCCCTGACCACCTCTTCCGGTTACCCTCCTGTCTCTACTCGTTGCACACACGTGTGTGCGGCCCTGGCTGAGCCCCGCGCCTGCTCCAGCACATTCAGGGTTCTCAGCTTCCCACTCACCGAGCAAAGCCTGATGATGCGCGGCCCTCCGGTCTTCCACCTGCCGGCTCCTGTAGACACCCCACAGTCCCTGCTGAGCCCGAGGCCCCTAGCCTCCCCTACATCACACGGCAGGCACAGCCTCTCTTGCCCCTGGACAGGGTGGGCTCCCAGCACACCACAGTGCCTCTCCCGGGGGCTACAGGATCTGCTCTGGTTGAGGTGTGCACGCTTGCGTTTTCTCACCACCAGGCCTCAGACATTCAAAGACAAGGCCTCCCTATTGCTTCTTTGTATCCCAAATAGTATTTTTCCCTATAATTCTCTAAATATGCATTAAGTGGAAGGGAAAAGAAATACAAAGACCTAAATCCTTTAGCTCCAAGTTACAGGAAAGGACAAGCTGGTTTGTGTATCTGAGCAAGTGACAGACCAGCAGGACACAGGTGTGCTGGGTGCAGCCAAGGCCACCTGCAGACCTGGAGAAGCTCACCTGAAGCCCAGGTGCACAGGGCAAGCAGAGCACAACAAAGCAGCTTGGGGCACGCAGGGCCGGCCTGCAGACACTGGCCAAAGGGAGGCCTGGGCCCGGAGGTTGGTGGCCAAGTGCTTCTCAAGCCAAAAGAGACTTGTTGATTTTCAACTTTGCACAAAATAGGAAATTCTGAAATTTAAAGCAGCCTGCTCTCATTTTAAAGCATTGAAAGGCATGAGCATGAAAGATAGCGCAGACGCTGTTCTGGGAGCTGCTAGGTAAAGCGCAAGGCTGAGAAGGCCCCCGTTCCTGCTGATCCCGGCAGGCATGGAGGGTGAGGCAGCAAGCTGCGGCACCCCAGCTGCTCTCACCTGCAGCTGGGAACCAGGTGTGCTGCCAGGTGACACTGGGAAGTGTCAACGATACTTTGCCATTAGAGGACTGTTTCGGAATGCTCTCCTGACAAAGAAAAACTACCTGCTGCATTCATAAAAAACTATCAGCTGCAGAGCAGTGACAAGAGAACATGCCAATGAGAGCCGAACTAGGGCCAAGGGAGAAGGGTCACTGGACAGAATAACAGAAGCGACAGTGCAAGTCCCAAATCCCGAGATGCGTGGCTTCATCTCACAAGATTACTTTGGAAATCAAATACAATTAACTTCTGAGACCAAGGTTTCACTCTGCCACTGCTTCAAGGAAAAAAGATCTCAAGGTGGACACGTGCGATATTAATGGGAAACATGCAGAGCTCTACTCAGCCTCACCACAGTAACCGTGGATGAATGTCAGATCTTACAGCCCTCAGTTATTTTGGGCTCTATAATGTTTAATTTGTTTGAGTAATTTCAGGAGTTAAGAAAGCATCTTCTTGTAATGACCACTACAAGACTCTAATCATCAGAACTTAATCTAATGCAGTGCGTCCTCAGAAGGACCAAGCAGGGGAAGGCCTCCAGGGAAAACCCTGGAGCCAACTAAACATGAAGTCTGGACAAAAAAAAGCGGTAGCTCACAACACGGCTACCACCAATGCTCTCAGTGGACAACCGCAGCTCAGGCTGTAGTCACACACTCTGAGTAGAATTCTTTCTCTCTTTATTCCATTCTCCTCTCATATTTTATTAAATGGCATAACCATTTTTCTTTCTTGGGAATAGGTTTACTCAAAAGCAGCTAGACAAACGTCCACATCGCACAAGGCCCCAATCCAATTACCTTCTTTTAAGGTCCACTTGATGGAGCCTGTCCTCTTGCTGACCGCATGTAAACTTCCGTCTAGCGTGGATACAAACAGCAAGGTTTCAGGTACAGTCACTGTGCTGGCACTTGCAAAAACCTGCAGTGGGATGTACAAGAATTTCTTGTCAACAGGCTCTTTACTTTGGCACAAACGGTTGCAGCCTGTCATCCCCAAAGTAATTTGGAAAGTCCTCCACCTAACAGATGAACAAGCTGAGCTCCCAGGGAGGACTTCCCACGGATAGAGCACGGTGGAGTCAGGACCATCGCAGGTCGCCTTACTCCAGCAAAGCACAGGTCCTGCCTGCAGGAAGGCGCGGCACAAGTGTCACAGTGCTGAAAAGTCTGCAGCACAAGACGACACTCCCCTGACTTCCCGCTCTCGGGAAGGTCTAATTTAATATCTAAACCTGGTTATCTCCCGAGACTCCACGATTAAAAAAAAGGATGCTAACGTCCATCCCTTGACACACTCCTATTTTTGAAATTTTACAAGGAAGAATTAGAGAAAAATAATTAGGAGAATTTCAAAACAAAATAGGAAAATAATTTTTGTTAAATAATTTATATGACAAAACATCAAGCTTCCACTAAAAACATGCTATAAAGCAAAATATTTTAAGAAAATAGTCAAAGACTGTAAAATTGTATTTCGCTCCACTGCTGGGTGTGTTGAAAATCACACGCTGCTAGCTGCCTGACACAGCGCACACTCACGGCTGGCTTCAGAAGGCCCCCAGTTCCACAGGGCTGAAGATCTGACTCAGCCCTCCTGTGGCTTAGTCTCCTCTGCTGTAACAGCTTGCAATTGTTTCTATTCCCCTAAAGAAATGAACCTAGATACGAAAAAAGCTCTGGGCCAGTAACACTCATTATATCCTGTTTAAAAACAAAGCAAAGCAAAAAAGCAGAAAGAAACAATGCCGCACATATCCAAAACGCTAAAATCAATTAAGATATGTATGCTTGATGAAATACTACATAAACATTAACGCAGAACTTGGTTTCAATACAGAAGAACGCTTCTATACATTAGCTGGTGAAAAGTACACAGTCCAAAATGTGCCGTGTGCCATGGTTATAATTACACCAGGCAGACTGGATCTTGGTTGACCTGTCTTCTGGCTTTGCCCTCACTGCGTCCTCACTACACGGTTTCCAGGGAGCAATAGCACGCACATGTGCCTGTGTGCTTGATAATTGCTAAGGTTTCCTAGGTAAGGCTTCTGCACTGCAATGGGGCCTTCAGCAAGGACAGCCCTGTGATCTCGGGGCCGGGCATATAGCTCAGCAGCGCAAACGCCTGCCTGGCAAATGCAAGGACCGGAGTTTGATCCCTCCTCCCCCTCAAAAAAAAAAAAAAGAAAATTTTTTTTTTCTCTTCCTCTGTCACTATGCTGTCCAGCAAATGAGCTTGCTCCTGCAGGTGAACCTTAGAGTAAAAGCAGGTCGGCACAATTTGTTTATACTGCAACTATATGAATTTAGGCATACATGCTTGCTTTGTCCTCCCTCCCTCCCTCTCTCTCTCTCTCTCTCTCTCCAGGGTCTTGTGCAGTTCAGGCTGGCCTTGAGCTCACTTTGTAGCCCAGGCTGGTCTCGAACTCTCACAATAATCCTCCTCAGCCTCCAAAGTGCTGGGATTACAGGCATGTACCACTATGCCTAGCCTATTGTCTTTTTAAAGATAGGGTTTTGCTATGTAATTCAGGCTGAACTTGAACTCACTGTGTAGCCCAGGCTGGCCTTGAACTCATTCAGTCCTCCTGCCTCAGCCCCTAAGTGCTGGGATTACACGTATCTATCACTATGCCCAGCATAAATGCTATTTTTAAAACACAGAAGTATGGCTAGCTTTTAATTTTATTTTTTATTTTTTTTTAAATTTTATTTATTTATTTATTTGTTTGTTTGTTTGTTTGTTTGCTTGTTGTGTTTGTTTGTTTGTTTATTTATTCATTTTGTGGCTGGCTCAGCCTGCCCTGGTGGTGGCGCTGGCGCAGCATGTGGTGCCGGGGATCGAACCGCAGTCCCCGCAGTTGCCTGAGCCCTCCCAAGCAGGCGCTTTAGACCACTGAACCATCTCGCCGGCCCTAGCTTTTAATTTTAAACACAAAAAGTTTGTGGAGGTTTACTGTGCATGCAAGCCTGACCTCAGAGTGACTGGTCAGTCTTGTAAGGAAGCAGCATGAGGCTATGAATGTAGCTCAGTGGCACAGTGCCTACCTGGTAAGCATGAGGTCCAGAGTTCAATTCTTAGTGTATATATACACATATATATGTACCAGTGTATATATATGTATATATAGTATACACCCACACTGTATATACTTTTTTTTCTTTTTTCTTTTTAAAGAGCAGGCTTACTGATGCCAGTTAACCCTTATAAGGCAGGCCCTGGGCCTTCTACAGAGCAGCCTGAGGCGGCTGGTCCCTGAATTTCCTTTTCTTGGGGGAGACCCAAGGAGAAGGGGAAGGTGTTAAAGCACATTCCAGAATCTTTCTCCTGCTCATCCCTTCCCTTAGGAGTAAGGTAGGCCTGGAGGGAAGAGGTTCAGCCCTGGCTCTGCCTGGGGCCAGGCCACTCACCAGAAGGGGAGAAGTAGCAGAGGACTTCACTGTGGCCTGCTAGGCCTCTTCTCCACACAGAGCCTGGAACCTGACCAAGAAGAACCTGCCTTCCATTCTCACTATGACCAGCAGAGTAATCACCGCCGACCAGGGACCAGTGAACAGAGCACTAAGGCGGGTGCCTGCCCGCCACCCTGTGCGAGGACCCAAAACTCACTGCCTGGGGAATCATTAAAATTACTTTAGCCCCCGGGGTCCAGAGGAGGATAAACTACACCTGGATCTGCAGACATGGCAAGAGGAAGTTGTACAGCCTAGGGCACCTGGGCCTAAAATAAGATCACCAGGGGCTATGCTGACTGAGATGAGGCCATCTCCCAGAGAGGAGTGGGTCTGCAATGGGATGGCTGAATAACGCTTAGGTGAGTAGCTTGGGGGCTGAATAAATGAAAACAGGAGATGTACACATACCTAGGGCCCAGGGGCAGTGAGAGCCCCCTGTCTTGACAAACAGTCACCAAAAGAATAATGATTTTATTTGAGAGCAGTTAGGATCCACACAGGAGCGGAACTAGAGTCAGGTAGCAGAAGCAGAAAGAAGTAAACATGGGAGAGTTCTGAGAACAAACAGAGGGAGAGGAAGAAAGACAGAGAAACAAGAAAAGGAAGGCTGAGAAGAAATGTGACCCAAAGATTTGCAGATAATACCCTGGCTTCCACGCCCTTCCGGCCCCTTCCAGCTAGCTCAGCGCTCCCTCGAGTGCCTGCACTAGACTCCCTTGAAGCCGGGGATGCAGCTCAGCGGCACAGTGATGCCTGGCAAGGTACAAGGTCCTGAGTTCAATTCTTGGTACCCAGAAAACGAACAAACAAATAAAATTATTCTCTTTGCTTAAGGTTGTTGGAATTAGATTTCTGTCCCTCATAACCAAAACAGTTTACACCTCTACATAATTTTTTTTAAACGCAGATAAGAAAAACTGGTTTTTGGAATTTTCAATAACATGATTGTAATCTGCTAAGAATCTTCCATAAACTAAAATAGATACACAGGTCAGCGGGTGGGGGAGAAGCTGGACTTTCTGTGTGTCGCAGTGAGCACCCGAGTTTCAGGAGAAGCACGTTCCTTCCATCCCAGGGTGGCGGCAGCCTGGCCACCTCTGTGTGCGCATGCTTAGCAGGAGACCAGTCTAGGGACACAAACACCTCCCAACTGCACTGTGCGTATCCAAGAATGAAAGAATTTGTTGGTACTGAAGCCTACAGTTTTCCAGTAATAAACTAAATGCCCTTTGGGGCATTTAGTATCCTCTCACCGTGTTCATATGCCAAGGCTCACGGCTCACTAAAACACTTCAGGGCTCCTCAACTACCAGTAGGGACACAAAACCACCTGCTCTGACTGTGCGTCTGGCAAACCACAGGGCAGGCCATGGTCCAGGATGGGCCACGGTCTATGGCTGGCTGGTGAATCGGAGGAAACTCCTAACCACACAACTCATGGATTCTTCCAGAAACCTCACAGCATAAGGGTGCAAGGCAAGCTGGACTTGGCAGTGAGAGCTCCACAGCGATCACAGTGCCTCAGTGCCTCCCCGGCCTCTCACAACACACTAGTTCTGCTCTTTGGAGGTTCTTGGACGCCTCAAATCCAGATACCTCAGAAGCCATTCTGAGCATATGAACAGTGGCATACGCTCTCTCGTAAGACACATGACTGTTACACATTCTTAGCTTTCCATAGCTGCCTTCAAATACAGCTGCTGTACCTAACATGAATTAAATATGCTTCTAGATGACTCTTATGATACTGAGGCCAGCGAAGAACTATTTGTACCTGAACATCCAAAAACACTGCTTGAGGATAATGAATTTGCTCATTATCTCTGCACAGTCAGCTCAGACCTCAGCACTTGCTCTTCTCTGCAGCAGATGAAATCGTAGTGGGCCCTCCGGCTACACACGTTTCCAGAGAATAGGGGAAAGGAAGGAAAAAGCCAGTCCTCCAATCTTCTCCACACCAACTCTGAATCACAATTCAGAGTTGGGTTTAAAACTCTGGAATACACACTCCTGGCCTGACACTGACTTCTAGGTGCACGGCAACACCGCAGAGGGTGAGAATGCAGTCCCCACAGACCAACTGCCCACACAGTCCCTCCACGTCTTTCTAAAAGACATGGCAGGAGAGCATCTGAGAAACGCACGACCCGAATGAGGGCTCTGAAGCCTGGCTCATGCTGCGGATGACGAGGGAAAACCAGCCTGTTCCACGTACAGGATCTGCTGAGGCAGAGCGCTCACTATGGCCCTGCTCAGAGGGGGTCAACTGGACTTTCGTGACAGGCTTCCACAATTAGCTCGGGCTAGCCTTGAAGGCCCCATGGAGTGTGAGCAGCCAGCTTGCTTCAGCTGCCCAACTGCAGACATCACAGCACAGTGTCACCACGTCTGGCTCAGAGGGTTTAACGATTCTCCCTTCAGGAGAACAAATGCAATATCTGGAGGGAACTGAGCTGTCCACTGCCTCAATCCTAAAATGCTCCACCAGGCCTGGCAGCTCCAAATCTCAAAAGCATGCTGCGCTTACTACAGAGACAGGAGTAGCTGCCGACTTTCAGCAGCAGTGAGAAAGTCACTGACTGTGCGGCCATTCTCAGCGCTCTGAACTCCACTGATCATTCATTATCTTCCATTAATCAACTCCCAATACTTCCAATAACAGACAATCTTTTCTAAAATACCCTCTGAAGTAGCTTTGTCTACAAAAAGTGCTCAGTGAGGAGAGTTGCAGAAGAGGCAGGCAGGTGTGTGTCTACACGGCACAAAAAGAAGTAAGATGGAATCTAATGAAAGCCTTTCAAAGTGTAAACCGGTACTCAGGACTGGTCGGGCTTTGGGGCCACCCCTCCCCAGAGCACTGTAATCTGCTCACTCACACTCTGCACCCCCCAATAGGAGCAGCAGGAGGCCCCTGCGAGTCCTCTGAGATTCAGAACCCAGGGTAGCTGAACGCTCCTCACCATGGGCTTCAGAAATGCTGCTTTTCCAAAAATATTCACAGATTTGAGACACACATTTGGGAAACTGGTTTCCGGGTGAACAGATATCTAGAGACAAAGGTCAGGAGCAAGGCTAACGAAAGGCGTACACCCCTTCCTTCTCCACTAGGATCAGTATTAACCAGGAAAAGTAGGGAGAGGGCACCATGCGCACGCACCCCCACACAGCCCACAGCATCTGCTGTCTCTGTCCCAGCTGCAAAAGCCTCTCAAAGGAAGAGACACACAGAAGAAGCGCCACTGTGAACAGAGCCCTAAGCTTTTCAGTCAGCATGGAAATTGTCCAAGTCCAACATCTCTAAATTTATATGGCAACAATAATGCAACTTTAGTATGATGAGTAAGGCACTAAGTCTGGTCTATCATTCTTCTTCCCTTCCCATTTCTACCCAATGGTCTATTTTTTTTCCTGGTTTTATTTTATTTTATTTTTTGAAACAGGGTCTTACTATATAGCCCTGGCTGGTCTCATGCTTATGAGATCCTCTGCCTCAACCTCCCAAGTGCTGGGATTATAGGTGTGAGCCACCATGCCCAGCTCAGACTATAGTATTTATAATATTAGAATATAATACTCTGGTTAGTAACAATTTTTTTTTTTAGAAATACACCAATTTCTAGAATTTGTTTAGGGTTTTTTCCTATGTGTACTTTTATGTTGTTGTTTTAACTAATATTCCTTTATGCTCACTGAGTTACTGTTCTATTGCATAATCTTACATATTATTTAAGGTTAAGGAATTTAATTTAATTCCGAGGGCAGTGGCAGGAGGATTGCCATGAATTTAAGGCTGGCCTGGGCTACACAGTAAGACGAAAGAAAGAGAGAGAGAGAGAGAGAGAGAGAGAAAAGAAAAATGAAAGAAAAAATTTATTCAAGGTTAAGAAAACCATTCTTTCAAAGTAAAAACATAGCATTTGTTTAACACTAGCAAAATACCAGCATGTGTCCAAAAGAGTAGCACTGCACATACCACACATACCTAGACCAATGGACCCCACAGCTTGTCACTAACAGGCTGCCCTTAGCGGTGAAGAGCTGAGTCCTTGGCAGGGCTCAGATCTACCAAAGGGCCTGGCCCCATGGGGCTTTACACCACCTTGCATGTACGGGCATGACTCAAGGCAGCAGGTGAGCGAGGGCAGGGTTCCATACGGAAGCGTTCCAAGGCGCTTGGTTTCACTGCCCAGGTAGAAGACAGGAAATCCTGAGAACAAGCAAAGCTGCACATCACCAAATGCAGAATCATCCATTTCATGTGGAAAGCACATGCTAAAGAATCAGCTTGTAATTACTGCCACAGCAGTAACACATGGAAGGACTTGTCCATGCCAAAGGACCTAAAGGCAGAGGCATGGTAGGACTGAGGGCGTGCGGTGTAGACGCGGCGCGGGGGAACAGTGTGCGATAGGTAATGAAGCAGGGGTTAGTAATGGACAACAGCAAGCTGGCTTCATTGTTCTGCTGACTCCCACAGGGTGGATCAGCGATTTTAAGAAATATCAGAATCATACTTCCTCGTGTGCCAAACAAGACACTACTCCAAAGCTGGGCATGGTGGTACATCCCTGTAATGCCAGCCCTCAGGAGGCTGAAGCAGGAGTTCGAGGCTAGGTTAGACTACATATTGAGTTCAAGGACAACCTGTCTCAAGAAAACAAAAAGTCCTGTAGGGCTTTTCTCACAATAACTAATACCTACGCAGTAACATCAATGCAGCAGGAAGTACCTCAAAATAGTACAGTAAGCCCCCAATTTACCAACATTCAAGTTGCAAACTTTCTCAAGTGTATTTTATAAGACTCCTTTACCAGGGCTATAGAGATAGCTGTAAGCACAAGGACCCAGATTTGATCCCCGATATCACATGCTGTACCAACCCCAGAACCCTGGGCATGCCAAGCCAGCCACCAAGCCAGGCGTGCTGGCCTGTAATCTCAGTGCTGGAGAGGCTGAAACAGGAGGATCACTACAACTCTGAGCTGCATAATGAGACCCTGCACCAAATACATAAATTAAAAAAAAAAAAAAAGACTCACTTTGTCTGCTTATGAATAAATCTGATGTACAAACAATTCTGTTACTGGAACTCATCATTCGAAAGTCAAGGTTTTACTGTACTCTACAACAGAGACTATTGGTGGACCTTAAGTAATAGTCAAAAAAAGGACATCTATTTGTACAATTCTATTTGCAATAATATTACCTACTTCAGACTATGACCAATGCTGGACTACAGGTTCTGGTCACTTTACAAAAGCGTGCCGCACAGTACCACCTTTCTAGTGTCGTCTGACACATGGGATGTTGTCCAAGGTGTCCTTGAACTTGTCTCTGCCTCCCACACTGCTGGGATTGCAGGCAAGTGTTACAGTGCCCAGATTAGAAGCATCTAATGCAAAAGCCTGATTAGACAAATATAAAAAAGATTTTTTATTCCAATATACTTCTGATCCAATAGCAAAATACTCATACAAATATGGAGACTTCCATAAAGTTACATGCATGCAATAACATAGAAATCTCATCACTTTTTTCACCTGTATACTTAACTGAAATGAAGGTTAAGAATAGAAATAGAATGCTGGTGATAGTGAGACTTTTCTAATTTGACTATCTATATTTTAAGGATTTAAGACTAACTTTGAAACTGTTTCAAATTCTGTTCTACATTGTTTACCCATGTGCAGGTCAATAATAACCCATCAACCATACGGTTCCTTCTAACCAGTCTATTGGTTCATGTTTCCTGATAATACGTCAATAAAAGGAACCAGGAAATTTGCTTTGGAGGGGAGTCAAGTACTGCTGGGATGCAGCAAAGAAAGGCCTCACTGAACAGTGCTGTGGTGTTTCCAAACTAAGTTGCTGAGAGTTTACTACTACTGTGGCAATTCTGGGCTATGGTGTAATTAACCACCAGCAAGACAGTTAGAATTCTTCAAGTCAGGTGAATCCTCTTCTTTAATGATCTGAAAAAGGTACTTCATGAGCCTGCTTTATTCCTGAGCACAAAGGCGTGGTAATTTCATAAGAGGGAAAGGTATTTCCCCCAACACTGGTTGCTGGGCCCCAGGCAAAATGTCTATTCATCAGTTATACTTCCATTATTCTTCATGGACCCTCTGCCACCATGGGAGGCAGAAACACAGTGGGACCTGAAAAGGTACCCTGGGAAGCCCTTCACCATACCACAGTCAAGAAATAAGGCCTGGCTGGGTGAGGCAGAGCACACCTGTCATCCCAGCACTTCAGAGACTGAGGCAGGAGGGTCGCCAGGAGCTTGAGGCCAGCCTGGGCTACACAGTGTGTTCACACCCAGCCTGAACTGCATAGTGAGACCCTGGCCCAGAAAAGGAAAGGAAAACAAACCAAAGGGAAGGACAGGACAGGACAGGACAGGACAGGACAGGACAGGACAGGACAGGACAGGACAGGACCGGACCGGACCGGACCGGACCGGACCGGACCGGACAGGACCGGACCAGACCAGATGGGACCAGAGCAGACAGGACAGGACAGAACAAAACAGCCCTATGTTCAAAACCCTAAGGCTGGGCCTGGGGAGATAGCTCAGGGGCATAAGTGCCTGCCTGGAAAGTGCAAGGTCCTGAGTTCAAACTCTAGTTCCGGAAAAAAAAAAAAAAAAATCCTAAGGTTCCTTTGATTCCTTGAGCAGTGAAGCCAAATTCTCCATTTTTTAGCTATGATACCTAAAACCCAAGGTTACATAATCACCTAGTGACTTAGCTTCAGAATACAAGTACTGCCAATACTTTTTGTTGTCTTTGCTAAAGGGAAATACCCACAATTTAGATTTAGTGACAGTGAGGCCAGGCAAGTGAGCACACAGCTGTAATCCCAGAACTCTGAGAGGCTGAGGCAGAAGGATGCTAAGTACAAGCTCTGCCTCAATGACGCAGTGAGATCTTGTCTCAAAACATAAAAAGGGCTAGGGATGTAGCTCAGTGTGAAGGTCGTGGGTTCAGTCGATAGGACCAAAAGCAAAACAAAATCTAATGACAATCAAGAAAACTTAGGGGGCTGGGGAGATAGCTCTGTGGCAGAAGTGCCTGCCTGGCAAGTGCAAGGTTGTGAGTTCAAACCCCAGTCCTGAAAAAAAAGAAAGAAAGAAAGAAAGAAAGAAAGAAAGAAAGAAAGGAAGGAAGGAAGGAAGGAAGAAAGAAAACTTGGGCCACAGAGATAGCACAGCAGTCCAAGTGCCTGTCTAGGCAAGCGCAAGGACCCAGGTTCCATCCCTGGTACCACATGCTGTGCCAGCCCTGCCCCAGGCATGCCGAGCTAGCCACCAAGACCAGGCATGGTGGCACGCATCTGTAATCCCAGCACTGGGGAAGCTGAGACAGGAGAATCACTAGGAGTTAGAGCTGCATAGTGAGACCCTGTACCAAATACATAAAGTTTTTTTTAAAAAATCTCACTTTAACAAAGATGTAAACTAAACTAAGAAAGGTCTGACTTCAGCTGTTTACCAGCCTTACAAAAAGCCAAACTTCATTCATTTCAGTATGGATACTCATGTGTAGTTCAATTTATCATGAAGAAACTTTCAGGTGGCAACCCCAAGAGAAAAGAAAGTAGGTCTCAGAGATATAAAACTTTTCACTCCTGATAACAGCAACGAATCTGAAACTGTCAGTTTGGCTCTTTATGTAAGGTTAGACTTGTTTGGGAGGGGAAGCACGCTAAGTAGACAGAGAACACATCAAGTAGAAAATGGATTAAGGACTCTAGTTAAATTAAAATTATCTACAAATAACTGTATTTATGACATAATTGCCACCTGCACTTTACCAGATGTTACCAAGTTTTATGATGAAAGTTAAACACGAAACAGTTCTGTTTGAGACAGCTGGCCAGGCCGACTTCCCAGCCAGAAGCCGCACCGTTTGACTCAGCCTAGAGGATTATCCGCCTCACTGACCAAGTCCCCCATGCCACCCTCCTCTCTCCATCAGCCCAGTAGTCATTTGGGCCCATGCGACCCGACGTAGTACGGATCACACACAAGGGACCATTCACTGCTCTGAGGATGTGTAAGGGCCGAAGAGAACACCTTCCTTATTCAACCCTTTCATTTCGCAGTGGAGATTCAAGGCCCAGAGAGGCCCAGGGACTTGTCCAAGGCACCACAGACTACTGACACAGACATGGGCTGGTTTCCGGTCCCTCTCTCTTGAGGGACTTGTCCAAGGTACCACAGACAGCTAATGCAGACCTGGGGCCGGTTCAGGTCCCTCCCTCCCACTCTGGTCCTGTGCTGGGCATGCCACACTGTAATTTTGCTACTTTAAACCATGGTTCTCTGAGAACTATAAGGTTAAATTACTGCAGGCCTCTAGCTCCCCTCTGAATCCTGCCAGAATAGACAACGATCAGTCTTCTGCTGCTGATAGGAGGGTTGGACTTGTGGATGAGACCAAATGTAATGTGTAGATTCTCTAAGAACACCCAATATACCAAACAGAACTGCAAATTATCCAGGGTGGGGTCTTCCAGAATGCTGTAGATGAACACTCATGGTTTCTCTCTATAGAGCCAAATGGGTAGGAATAATGCCACAAAGGCTGAAAGTCTTATCCACCACAAAAGCTCCTACCCTACAAATGCAGCCAGTCCAGATTTTGATTATTTTTAACTGACATATAAAAATCGCATATACTTATAGTGTGTAACATGATGTTCTGGTGGATACATTCATTGAGCAGCAACTAAATCAAATTAACAAATTGGTTGCCTATGTATTATTTTTTTGTGTGGTGAAAACATTTAACATCTATGCTTTTTGCCAATTTCAAGTATGCACAATACATCGTTATTATCCACAGTCACCAAGTTGTACAATGCAGTGACTCAGCAACCTAAAAAGACACTCCCTCATGAAGCCGCCACTGCCAAAGTGCGAGAGAGCCAGCCATTCCTGTAACGTCAGTGCCAAGGAAGCACACGCTGCTGATCAGCACAGCTCCTTCAAGCTGGCCTTGAGTTCACTATGCAGCCCAGGTTGACCTTGAACTTGCAGCGATCCTCTCGCCTTAGCCTCCCAAGCATATGTGCCACTACACCCAGCGATTTTTACTTTCTAGGCTCATCTCAGAGGCAATCTTCTTGCAATTCTCACATAGTTGGATAGAGATAGGAAAGAATGAGAAACTGCTTGGAAAACTGCAAAGGCACAACCAAATCTAGAGTGTGGCTCAGTTCTGCAAAAGATGCACACACGAGATTGGGCGTGGTGGCATGCGCCTGTAATCCCAGCGCTTGGGAGGCTGAAAATAGGAGGATCACTACAAGTCCAATCTGTGCAGTGAGACCCTGTAGACCCTGTACTAAATACATAAAAAATGAAGGAAGGAAGGAAGGAAGGAAGGAAGGAAGGAAGGAAGGAAGGAAAGAAAGAGAAAGAAAGATGCACACAGGGAGGAACTGGCCAGCACCATACACTGCTGCTCTCTCCGGCTTATCAAATGGCCAACAGGAAGCAGGACCAGGACAGAACTGCCAATGATGGGATACCAAACCTTTGGATCCAAAGAAGAGGCATTTTTAGGCCTCAAAGAACGGAACTTACTCCTGAAAAAGGACGAATGGCTAAGCAGGACCGAGCCGGCAGGGGACATACTTTCATAGGATGTACTCTGCTGTCAGCAACATCTACTTCCCCAGGAAGCCCTCTTCCTACTGTCACCATCCTGGCCGGGCTCCTCCAGCTTGGGAGCTCATCCAATCTCACCGCCAATTGCTCTGGGCCCGCAAAGTAGAATACATAGGCATCTGCACCATGCAAACGTCCAAATTTATTCTTCTTTAGAAAATTGAGAAATAAAGACATCTCTCTAAACGCTATGTGCACAAAATAAATACTAAGAACTTCAAGAGCAAGAGTTATATAAATAGTAAAGAGGATCACTTAATAAAAGAAACCGGGGGCAGCCAAAGATATCATCAGAAAGTAAACACTACTCAAAACCTGATCATCCACTCTGTCTCAAGTCTCCACTGTGTCCCATCCCTCACCCTTCTTGCCCTGCCTGCCTGCCGCAGTGGGCTCGGCCCTGGAATGAATGCAGGTACTGTGAGCTAGAAAAGGGCATGATGCTTGTGCTGACCAAGACAAAAAGACAAGCTGGGATGGTCAGGGAAAGGTTGCAATGGGTTTGCCTTGCAGTGGTTAAGAAAGAACGAGGGGCCAGGCATGGTGGCCTATGGGTGTAATCCCAGCACTGTGAAAACAGAGAAAGGTTTCTGAGGCCAACTGGGGCTGCACAGCAAGCTGAAGGCCAGCTTGGACTATACAGCAAGAGCTTGGGGAGGGAGGAAGGGAGGAAGGGAGGGAGAGGGGAGGGAGGGAGGGGAGGGGGGAAGGAAGGAGGGAGGGAGACAGAGAGAAGTAGAAAGAGAAAGAGACAGAGAGACAGGGAATGGAAGGAAGAGAATATAACTGCTGAAAAGATTTTCATCAAAAGTTACTGCACTTTGAATCCTGGGGCTATACTTCAATCATCTGGAGACTTACACAGCACACCATCTCCTGATGACCTGGCTAAGTCCAAGGCGGCTCCTGGGCGGCAGGCAATGGCCTGGTGCTGGTTTGGACCGCCTTGGGCAGCACTGAGCAGTATATGCTTTGCGTTTTCTCACCCATGAAATGGAAATAATAAAATCAACTTGAAAAGGTTTTTAAGAAAATTAAATAAGTCAATGTATGAAAAGCTCTTAGAATAACAGCACCTTATATAGCACCTGAAATACAGAGCCCTACGTCCATGTTGATAATTACATTTTATTTTATTGTATTTTTCAGTAAGGGTCTACAGGATCTCACTACGTAGACTGGGCTCCTAGTGATCCACCCATGTTCAGCCTCCCAAAGAGCTGGGATTACAGGTGTGCACCACCATGCCCCGTCTCAGCTGTCTCAGCGCACCACGGTGGATTGCACCTCGGCCGCTTCCTGTCAGTTATTACTATTAATCAAGTACTACATGAGGATTTGCTGCCTCTGGTGACTTCTCAGGCTGAGGTCTAAAGTGATGAAGATCTTAGTCTTAGGAGGGCCACTCACACTTTCCGAGGTGCCTCACATTTCCGCTGATTTGATGGTTAACTATATCACGATGTGGCTCCTTTTCAGAACAAACTGACTGCCTCTGGAGAATGGCTGAACTTCAGGCCAATGAGCTCACTGTGGACCATGGCTGCCCTGTCTCTGTCATGACTTCTTGGACTTCAGTTATCTCATTTTCTACGGCAGCAGCGTTTGTGAACAATTAGGTATTTTCATTGAAACTTCATTCACATATGATTTGGTGCAGGCAGATTTTACTATCCACATGCCTGCAACATGCTACATTAGTTTCCAGTTAGCCTAGAAATGAAGAGAAGAGGAAGAAAAGAGATGACAAAAGAGGAGAGGAGAGAAGAGGAGAGGAGAGAAGAGGAGAGGAGGGGAAGTGAGAAGGGAGAGGGGAGAGGGCAGGAGTCATACATGCAAAGGGGAGGTGAGGGAGATGTGTTTGTTGTCAGGTGAAGTGGAGGCCCCAGGAATCCATCCAAGAGTGTCATCTCGGGACAGGTGCCCCTTATTGGACCATAAAATTTCTACTTCTAGCTGGGGAGATAGCTCGGTGTTCTAAATGCCTGCCTGGCAAGTGCAAGGACCCAAGTTCCATCCCCTGTAATCCCAGTGCTGGGGAGGTTGAGACACAAGGATCACTACAAGTCTGAACCAAACTCTGTACTGAGAACTTATATTAAGTAAATAAAAATAAATTAAAAAAATTTTAGGGCCAGCCAAATAACTCAGTGGACTAAAGCACCTGCTTCAGCAAAGCACAACGGCTAGGATTCAATCCCCGGCATGCCATCCCCCCTACCCCCCTGCATGCTGAGACGGTGAATGAGACTGGGCGTGGTGGCGCACACCTGTAATCCCAGTGCTTAGGAGGCTGAAAATGGAGGATCACTATGAGTCTGATCTGTGTAGTGAGACCCTATAGACTCTGTACGAAATTCATTTAAAATAATAATAAAAGCAATATTTAAAAATTCTACTCCTTCCTATTACATAGAGGACTAAGCTGTACATTCTGGACCTGAAGCAACCTTACTGCCTACAGCAATCAGGCTACTTAGAGATCTCACTGCTTTTTAGGTGGGGGACCAATGCCTACGAGGATCACCAGTGACTGCTTCCAAAATGACCTTTTAGGGCCAGCAAGATGGCTCAGTGGTCTAAAGCACCTACTTAGGAAAGTTTAGGCAAGTGCAGGGACCATGGCTCGATCCCCAGCACCAAATGCTGCACCAGCCCCACCCCTAGGGCAGGCTGAGCCGGCCATAACACAAATAAATAAGCAAGGTTTAAAAAAAAAAATTAAATAGAACAATAACAAGATGAACTTTTAAAATGAAAAACCTGCTATTCCATCCATATTTACAAAGTCTTTGGGTGGGAAAGGGGCTTCTCCAGATTTTAAATTTGTCAATAAAGGTAATTTTATTTATTTATTTATTTATTTATTGTACTGGGGATTGAACTCAGGACCCTGCACTTGCCAGGCAAGCACTTATTCTACTGAGCTATCTCTCTAGCCCAGTAAAGGCAATTTTAAAGAAATAAAGTTGTGTGATTCTTTAAATAACTACATGAAACGTCACCATCTAATCATGACAAAAGAAATCAGTCCCTGCCTCCATGGAGCTTACCGTTTCACTGCTGACCACAGCAGCCAGGTACGCACAGAGAATGCCGAGAGATAAGGGGAGTGGAATGGGTGGACGGGGCTGGAGGGCAGAGCGGGTGCAGAATCCAGAAAGCTCCCTGAAGGAATAACCTTCCAGTCAAGATCTCCAGGGCGTGGGAGGACGGGCAGAACTCCCCAGGCATGAGGAGCGGTCTGTGCAAAGGCCGTGAGACCAGTAATTCCCTGGGTTGGAGGACCAAGGACCAGCACGGCTCGAGAGGAGAGAGGGAGGAATGGGCCTGGTGGGGCTCAGGAAGCAGGCTGCGACCCCAAGGTCTACCTCCAGCAACCTCCAAGTCCTCGCCCTCGCCAGCCCGCCTGTGTCCATAGGACTCCAGACCTTCTTACTTATCCTCTGGAGACTCCAAGTACAAAGAAACCGATATTCTTTGGATACTCCATGAGCCTGGTGTGTGTTTAACAGTCTAAAGCTGCAGGAAGGTGAAGCGCAACACGCAGGTGCGTGCTGCGGTGTGCACGAGGGCAGGCCACTGAGTTTCTCCAGGCATCAGTTTCTGATTCCACAAAGGAAGACGGGTGTTGGGTGAGGGCGTAGAGCTCTCAGGCACATCTTCATGACCGACCGGCCTTCATCTCTCCCCTAGCTCTGTGCAGTCTTCCAGCCCAACCAATCAATGCATGCCCCAAATCCACAAAAGCCTTGGTGCCTTTGAACACAGTCCTTCCTGATCCTCATCTTGCAACATCCCAGAGACTTCATCTTTCTCAAAATATTGCAACATTAACATGAGTTACAACCTGCTTCACATTAAGGTTCAGGGTGAGGCAAAGCAACAACCCAGAAATCAGCCAGTGTGTTACATGGACTGGAAGGCTGACCGCCCGGGACAGATGTACAGGCCAAGGGCCTAGACTGAAGGGAGAGCCCCACTCCTGTGCGCACCCCAAGGCAGAAGAGTGACTGTGCCTCACCAGGCAACAAGAAGCCCCAGAGATCTCCAAGTACTGAGCCCTCAGGTCAGCATGACTGAGAACTGCTTTGAGAAGCAACTGTGGCTTGGTTCCTACTGGTTGAGGTACAAAAAAATACTGATAAATTAATCTTAATGTGTACAGGAAACTGTTTTCTTTTTTTTTTTTTTTTTTGCAAAACCAGACCACAGTAAGTAGAAAATGAACCCTGACAGAATGACAGGATAAGATCACTGTACGGTTCAGAGCAACTATGGTAATGCCTTTGAGATCCGAGAGTCCCCAAATCTGGTTTTACAACTTTCTTATAATACTTCAATTTACCTGGAGATGTTATAATACTTCTACAATTGATAAAACCATGTAATTTTATTTAATGTAAAAAAAATACACACATGTGCGCGTGCGTGCGTGCACACACACTCCTCACATGCATATCTGGGAGTAGAGCCATCACATAAATCAAGGAATAGCTGGCCCTGTTCCCTGAGTTGTGGGGCTTTCTGAGGTTTTCCTGACAGACTTTACCTCATTTTCTCATCTAATTATCCCCACTAAAGATCACCAGTGGTCCCACATGATGCCTCGTATTCACTCAGGACTTGCAGACACACTTGAAAGTTGTGGACGGCAGCCCCCCAAGATAGATAAGAACCAAGAGCAGCACAGACCTGTATGCCAACCCCACCACGAGGGACGTGGCGCTGCTCGGCATAGGACGAGTCCTAGGGCAGCACATGCTCCTCCCTGGGGCCCTGCGGACGCTGAGCCTGAAGACAGCACTCCACTGTCCCAGGTCCACGCTCTGTCCGCTGTCCTAATTGTCTCCCCTTCTACGTAACTTACGTGCACTGCTCATTGTGCTGTGCTTCCTGCCAGTCTCCACCAAGCAGGCATAAGTTCTGAGGAGGAGTCATTGTTGAGTTCATTAACCTATGCCACACGTGGCCGACTATATAAGACGTTTGTTTAAAAAAAACTGGTGAGTGAACAAATATGCAAACAGAGGGAATAAAGAAACTGAATTCTCTACATGCAAGAGCTAGGAAACCAGATGCTCAAAGCAAAGTAGGCCTCCTGTCTCCCACCTTCCAGGGGAGACTATGACACTGTACCACAAAGGACCTGGCTAAGGAGCTGGTCCCTTTCACTTGAAGGCATTTCTACTTTGGGAATGCATTTAGAATAGGCTCACCGAGCAGGGTTTTTCTAGTTCCACTGCCTTGCTTTACAGACAAAGAAATGGGCCAGGGATAACTCATCCGTCTCAACTCACAGCTGTCTAGGACCAAGCCCTCCAAGCCCCCGCCAAAGGAGGATTACAGTACCATCACAGGGGTCAAAGTGTATACGACAACAAGAGACTGTGTCCATACGTTACATTTTCAAACTGCTAAGACCAGCAACCCTGCCAGCTGCCAGTGAGGATTTCCTCATAACAAGAAGCTTAACCAAAAACAGCTATGATGCTGGATTCCATGCAGCCCCCTCAGTGCAGAAGCCCCGACCCTCCCAACTGTGTCCTCAAAGAGCAACCTCTGATTCTACCAAAATTTGTCCGGCTGGTTCCACCACAGCTTCAGATTAGGTCCTGCCCAGCCAGCATGGTACGGGGAAGGGACTCCTCTTCATGCAAACCAGCAAATAGGTTTCTTCTTTTTTTTTTTTTTAAGTACCAATAGAGATGGAAATGCAGCTGTGTTTTGGTATACTAATTTTGAGAAAAATTCTTTGGACATGCTTCATTCTTATACATTCTTATACTTCATTCTTATACTTCTTATACTTATCTAACTTATGCCTTCCACAAATTCCATTTATTCACTCCCCTCAGGCACATCACTTGTGTATGCATGTGTGCGTGTGTGTACTTTTTAAGACAGGTCTCACTGCATGGCTCAGGCCCGTCTGTGTATTCCAGGCTGGCCTGGAACTAACTGCAATCCTCCTGGCTCAGCCTTGAGTTCTGGGATGACAGGTATGTGCCAGGCAAGTCCAGCTAGTTACTTCACTCTTGCACAACCAGAAGGAAAGTTTTATCTATGAAGATACTGTGAGGGAACCCAGAGAGCTGTATTATTTTAATGTTCATTACTCTCAATATAGGAAGAAGGCAAAAATAATAAGTGTAAGTGTTTTATGGCTTTTTAATAATATCTAAACATCTTATAATTCAATAACAGTATATTTGAATATAAGACTAATTATCAGTTGACACTAACAAAAGCAATTTCAAAGGTTTGTACTCAAATTAAAAAAAAAAAAAACCCACCAGTCTTGAATTATCTACTCTTTAAAGCTGAATAGAGCCGGCAAGATAGCTCAGTGGTCTAAAGCACCCGCTAGGCAAGCTTAGGCAATCACAGGGACCACAATTTGATCCCTGGCACCACATGCTGTGCCAGCCCCACCCCCAGGGCAGGCTGAGCCGGCCATAACATACATACAAACGTACATAAATAAAGTTTAAAAAATAATAAAATAAAAAAATAAAGCTGAACAATATAACAGAAATACAATAATACTTGGTTCTGTATTATTTCTCATTCTCCCACTAACTAATAGAATCTAGAAGTTCTCATCCTCGGTAAAATGCACCAGCAGCTGTCTCCGGTCTGACGCATGGTTCCGTGACATCACTGGCCACATGCAGTGCACTCACTGTGTCCAGGACTAAGGTACATGAATCACTTGAAGGCCTCAATCTGGCTGTACATTGGATGACTTGCTGGCAGCTTAAAAACATTTTTCTAAATGATGCCACAGCACTGGGGATGTAGCTCAGTGGCACCAAACCTGCCTGGCAAGGGTGAGGCCCTGAGTTCAAATCCAGCATAAACTAATGTGATGCCAGGCTCCAGGCAACTAATTTGAGTCAGGGCTGGAAGCACAGCCTCAAGTGCACATCCTTGCAGCAGCTGCACCCTCACAGGTGTTTCTCTCACTCCTCCCCCAGCCCCTTCACAGCCCATTTGCTTTCAGAGAAAAGACATCTGATTTAGCTTAGTCAACAAACTCCTGACTCAACCAGAGATCAATGACAATGTCAAGTTCTAGGGATTTGACAGCACCACTTGTTTAAAAAATGTACAAAAAAATTCAGTGTCCATAACAAACAGTCGCAGCCTAGCAATTAGTCCTTTGCCTGAAGTGCAAGAGGGGCCGATCCACTGAAGGCTGGGATGGTTTTGAGTCATAACAATAGTTTTCTAAGAAAATCATGTTTAATACATAAGTGGACAACCCTGGATGAAAGTTCATTTTCTTAACAGTGACACATCATGCTGAGTGAAAGATGAAGCAGACACAGAATAAGCACAAGCCACTTATCTCAAGGGTCTGGCAATGGAAAAATCAGTCTCATCAGTGACTCAAGGAACCACTACAGCGATGCCACACACTCGCACTCCAGTCTACGCAACAAGTATCCCTGAAGCACCTCTCATTCTATAGAAACACATTACTAGTAAGATCCCAGTAAGGGATACACAATATGGTCAGCTAAAGCGACACCTCCCCCATTACATCCCCTAAAACTCACAACCCATCTGCTTGACAGGCCCTTACTTTGTTGGTCTCAATGAGCCTCAGAGAAGGTTCAACCGCTGGGCACCCACCATGGCGGGTACGGCCTGCACACCAGGCAAACAGCCTTAAGACGGGGCTCATGGAGGCACAGTCCCTCTGGCTCTAGCACAAGCCGGCAAGAAAATTCCTGCCCACCTGCCCGCCCTCCCACCCTCCCTCTCACTGGGGTACTTCCTGACTGCTCCTCCTTCCCTGTTATACCCTCTGGAGACCCAGCTAAGCTAACCCGAGTCTCCCCTCTGTGGTCCAGAGACCAGGGGGCCACACTCCCCTGCCATTGCAGACTTATTCCTTACTGCCAGAACTGCTTGGGAGATGGGAACCTCTACAACGCAAACACTCAGAACCAGCCCGATGACTGAGAGGTCCAGCCCCTCAGAGTTTCTTGCTGAAGGCTATGCTCACATAAGGAAAGAACAATTTTGGTTCAACGCTTCTAAGACATGAACTTTCAGTTTTGCTATTTTAGACAAATTACTGGGTGAGACATTACTGAAAAACATGCACCTGTTTAGATATTATTAGAACTTAAACTGTGGATTAGGTTTAGTGACCTCTTTCTTAATCTCCATTTGCCAACCCTCATGGTGCTTGCCTGCAATCTCAGCACTTGGCAGGCTGAGGCAGGAAGAGAACTGCAAGCTCAAGCCCAGCGAGGACTACACAGCAAGACACTGTCTCCAAACAACAAACAACAAACATACCTTATTCTCTACTCTTTCCAGAGTTGACTCTTTAAACATGAAAGTGGCCCACTCCCTTGTCGGGGCTTCCCAGGTAAAGGCAGTCTCTCCCTCTCAAAGCAGGACCTTTCTTTGCACTTCTGCAACAACAGGTAGGGGCCACGACTCTCACTTGCTAGAGAAACAAACTTGTGCAGCACTCTCCCGATGCCTGCAAGCAAGTCTGCTGAACGGTCCTTCTTGAGGCCCTAGGCTGGTGGAGGCCGCAGGTCTGCCCTGTGGGGTGCGCCACTCTGTTCTAACAAATGTACCAGAGTTGAAGCACCGTGGGCCTGCTCTCCAAGGCAAGCGGGAAGATTAGGTCCAAACTTCCGTTTGCCACTCATGCGTGACCTTGGACATGACCTTCTCAGCCTTCTCTGGCCTTGGCTTCGGCTGTTTGCTCTAGACTCTAACAGGTCAGGGCTTTGTTCGACTTGGGAGAGGACAGCCAAGCCCGCATGGAATGGTACGTCCCCAAGCTCCACTCCGGAGGGCTTCAGTGTGCTCCAGGACTGTCACAGTGGGTCGCGTGTTTTATACCTTACATACGGCAGGGTGGGAAATCGTGAGACTTACTGGACCATGAGGTCCCACCTGCATCCAATACACTCCAACTCCAGTGCCCTTGGCAGCTACTGACGTGCTTCTACAGCTTGAAACATTTTTGGAATATTTTGGAAACTCCCTTCAGAGAATGTAATTCTGGAATCTCCTACATGGGCTGTTCATCTGAGGATGGATTTCGCTTTAATCATTAAGCAAAAAATCAGCTGGACATGGTGGTGCATGCCTGTAATCCCAGCACTTGGGAGGCTGAGGCAGGAGGATTAGTGCGAGTTCGAGACCAGCCTGGGCTACAAAAGTGAGCTCAAGGCCAGCCTGAACTGCATAATGAGACCCTGTCTCAAAAAGACAAAAAAAAAAAAAAAAAAAAAGTAAAAAATCAACTCAAAGAGTCCTCAATAAACTGTCCTGGCAAACTAAGTAATAGTGCATATTGTAGCTCATGCAAAGTCATTGCTGAAAGGAATTGGAAAGTGTTTTTGGTTATATAAGGATAACTGGCTTAAGAATAAATTCATGCTTCTTTAAAAAGGTTCCTTTCTGTGTTAAAGTTGTTACATTACCAAGTAGTTTGAAGGAAAACCAAGACAAAACAAAAACACCATACGCACTACTTTCATCATGTTTTATGAACTGTAATCTCCAAAAGGGAGAAGGGCATCAACTCTTGATTTATGAATAATCTTGAGACAAAACTTTACATGGACTCTTATCTGTGGCAGACAGGCTGCTCCCAAAACCAAAGTCACAGAGCGACTCCAAAGTACTGCAGAGCACTTAGGAGCACATCTGCTAGAAAGCTGATCTGAAACCACTGCCGATCAGATGATGCCGCCACGCAAATTATCCCACAGACCAAAATGAAGCATTTTCCCAATAGCTCTTAGGTAGGTGGTGTGCCACTGAGACATTACTATGGGCACTTATACCTTTAAAATATAAAACCTATGCTGGGTGTGGTAGCACACAGCTGTAATCTTAGTACTCTGAGAGGCTGAAGCAGGAGGACTGTGAATCAAATCCAGTCTGGGTAATTTAATAACTTAGCAAGATCCTTTCTCAAAATAAAAAAGAGGAAGAAAAACAAAAAAAGAGGGGCTGGGCTGGGGATATAGCTCAGTGCAAAGGTCCTTGGTCCAATTCTCAATACCACAAAAATAAATAAATATATATCTAAATATTCCATTTTCACCCAATTTAAAGTCCACACTGCTTAAAGAAAAAGGAGAAGCAGGAGGAGGAAAAGGAGAGGAAAAAAATTTACTTTAAAATGGTATCATAGCAGGGCACCATGATGCATGCCTATAATACCAGCACTTGAGAGGCTGAAGCAGGACTGCCACAAGTTTGAGACCAGCCTGGACTACACAGCAAAGGCCTTGTCTCAGAAAAATCAAAAAACAAAACAAAAACACATTTAAGCATTAGCAGCAAGGAAATTCATCACATTGTTCATAACAATGAAAACTATAAACAGTTCCAGTATCTAAATGATTGAGTGGTAAAATTATGGATGCTGTGTCAACTTAAGGACAGTAAGAATACTGAAGGACTAAATTTATTGACACAGAAAGATCCACATGCTTCATTTCTGGGAAGAAAAATACTACTTATGTAAGTATATGTAGATGTTACTAGGTGAGCCACTGGGGAAATACAAATAAAAACCATGATTAGTACTGAATAAATGCTAGGGTGGCTGCAATAAAAAAGCTAATAACAAGGACAGGTGGCGACGTGGAGAAAGTGGAACCTTCTACGTCACAGGAGAGAACGTAAAACAGGGCACCTGCTTTTGGAAAACTGCAGTAGTTCTTTAAAAGGCCTAATGTGAGTTACCATAGGACCCAGAAATCCCATCCCCAGGAATGGACGCAGCAACATTACTCTCAAGAAAGGTAAGGGTGGGGGCCAGCGACATAGCTCAGTGGACTAGGCATACACTTTGGCAAGTGCAGGGACCAGGGCTCGATCAGAGTCTAGGCGTGGTGGCGCCCGAGCCTGTGATCCCAGCGCTGGGAGGCTGAAAACAGGAGGATCACTATGAGTCCAAGCTGCATAGTAAGACCCTATATCGAATACATAGATGAAAAATGAAATAAAATAAAATAAAGAAGGAAAGAAAGGTAAGGCTGTGGTGCATGTCTCTAATCCCAGCACTCGGCAGGCTGAGGCAGGGGATCACTTGAGAGTTCAGGGTGACCGTGGGCTACAAAGTGAACTCAAGACCATTTTGTTAAAGACTGTCAATAACTGTCGGAAATGTTAACAGTCAACAGTACTGTGAAATCCTGTCTCAAAAAGAAAAAAAAACAAAACAAAAACCACACACATACACATAAAAACAGTGTATGTTCACTCAAAACTTTATGCATAAATATTTAAATATGCAAAGGAACAAATAGCCAAATAGCCACTGACTGGTAAAAAGATAAACAAAATCCTCTACATGCCGGATATGGTGATGTATTGCCTGTGATCCCAGCACTTGGGAGGTTGAGGCAGGAGGCTCACTGGGTGTTCAAGGCCAGCCTGGACTACAAAGTGAGACCCTGTCTCCAAAAGGGGGTGGGAATAACGGAATAGTAGAACGGAATAGTGTTTAGTGATAAAAAGGAAAGAGGTACTGAAAATTGCCACAACATGGCAGGAGGGTTGCCATGTGTTCAAGGCCAGCCTAAACTACAAAGCAAGACCCGGTGTGCAGTAACTTGAATGAGCCTTGAGAATGATGCTAGATCAAAGAAGCCAGTTAGTTACAAATGACCACATACTCACTGACATGAGATGTCCAAAATAAATAAATGTACAGAGACAGAAGGCTGAGTAGGTACCATAGGAAATCTGGGGAGAGAAGGAGAGTAATAGCCAATAAACAGTTTTATAATACCTTTATGAAACTGTCAAAAATGTTAATAGTGTTACTGTTTGGATATAGGATTACAGGAGGTTTGTTTTCATTTAAGTTTATCTATCCTTTCTGACTTTTCTTCAAACAATTATTTTTGAGTGATTAAAAAAGCGCATGTTAAGGGTCAGTCAAATAGCTCAACGGATTAAAGCACCTGCAAGCAGGAGTAGGGGCTGGGGGTTTGATTCCCCTGGCCTGCCTTGCCCGCCCTGCCCCCAGATGTGCTGAGATGGTAATTCAGACTGGCCGTGGTGGCACACACATGTAATCCCAGCTCTTGGGGGACCACTATGAGTCCCATCTAGTAGTGAGACCCTGAACACCCTGTAGACCCTTCCCTAAAATACAAGCAAAAAAAGCCTCATGTCAAAAAAAAATCATGTTATCATACAGAAATTACAAAACACACACACAGGGGCTGGGGAGATAGCTCCATGACACAAGTGCCTGCCTGGCAAGTGTAAGGTTGTGAGTTCAAACCCTGGTCTCGCAAAAAAAAAAAAAAAAAAGAACCACACACACAGAAAAAAAAAGGCTGAGAAAAGAAAAAGGAAATACATCTTTCCTTCTAATACAGTGTTAGCAATGACCCCTGCAGGCCAGCGGGCCAGCAGCTAGGCAAGCATGGCTCACCACCACAGCCACCACTACGTTTCCCAACCTGGGGGTGACCCCGCAGCTCAAATGCTTTTTGCATGAGTGGTGCTTTACTAAGGTACTACTGTATGACAGACGTATGGCAGACTCAGAACGTTTCCTAGTAAGTCACAGGAAACACTGAAAATACACAGCACATATTTTTATACCACTCTATTTGCTGTATGTCAGCACATCAACAAAAACAGTGAAATAGGGGCCGGCGAGATGGTTCAGTGGTCTAAAGCGCCTGCTTAGGAGGGCTCAGGCGACTGTGGGGACTGCAGTTCGATCCCCGGCACCACATGCTGCGCCAGCGCCACCACCAGGGCGGGCTGAGCCAGCCACAAAATGAATAAATAAAAAAGAAACAAACAAACACAACAAGCAAACAAATAAATAAATAAATAAATAAAATTTAAAAAAAAAA